>JAWWEU010000125.1:4995230-5073220 GCA_035583155.1 Acropternis orthonyx
AGCATTTTGGTCCTAGTCTTATAATTATTTTTTCCTTTGCTTAGCATTTTCTTGTGCTTAGTCTGTTGGGTATAAAGCAAGATGGGAGGCCTGAATCCCTACCGGGACTAGCTGATGTTACAAATTTGATTTTAATTTCCTTTAAGCCCTGTGTCCTCCGAAAAGCATTTACTATCCATGTCCAACACCTGAAGTATTTTATCACACTCAGCCCTCTGTAAATCAGTGGGACTGTGACCCATGAGTATGTTAGAAATGCTTTAATATCGCTTGGGAATTTCTAATGTGCTGCAGAAAACCCAAAAGCTGACGACCAGGTAACCCAAGTCCCTTCTCTAATATTTCTTAGCAACCTCAGTACTCTGTTAGCCAACATTTATTACAGCTCCTCAAAGATGTTTTCCCGACTGGGTCTGATAAGTTAACTGTTTTACACTGGAAAATGACAGAACCAGTTGTAGGATAGGAAAGTCAGAGAATTTTTTCTGTAGGAGAGCTGTACAACAGTGACGGAGACATTAGTGTTGCTTTGCCTCTGGGTCATTTGGGAAGCACTGTGGTCGCAGGCAGGCTGATGGTGCGTGGGCAGTGCTGCAGCATTATAGGTGTTTAATACCTCTACAGCTATATTTGTGTGTTCTCTATCTACTGGAAACAACTGGAGCACTTATATTTTAATACATTTACCTTTGGAAACTAGTGTTCACCAGGATAATGGTACTGCACTTGTGTGTGTAGGTGCCTGGATATCTGTATAAACATTAAAGAGAACTTTGTCAAAGGACTTGCAAAAAATTTGAGATCGAAAAATTATCTTAATCCTCTTTAGATTTGGCCTTGTTTTAAGTATCAGACTTCTTTTTCCTTTTTAGTGTGAAGTTCAGAGGGATCTGGAAGAATTGGAGAGATTAATTTTTTTTTTTAAATTGTATTGAAAAGGGCCTATTTAGGGGTAGAGAAATGAAACCTTCCCCTGTGCAGCAGAGCAGGGAATAGCCCTGGAAGAGCAGTCCCGTTGGTGGGAGGTGATACCCATCCATGTGCATACCCATCCATGGGAAGGCTGGGTCGGAATCAGTGAGTTTTGGTGTGTGCCTCCTGGCAAAGGAGGACAAACCCCACATTTTTGGTGCTACCTGGCAATCTCCAGCTGCTTGCCCCAGCCTGCTTCAGCTTCCCTGCCCCTGCTCAGCAGAGGGAAAACATTATGCCTTCTCTGCTTAGGTATCTCAAATATTGGTGATTTCAGAACAGAAGTTTTCAGGTTTTCAGTCTTGGGGTTTTTTCCCTAGTGTCTGGAAATGAGTTAAAGGACTGACTGCTATTATGAGGCAGTTGGTCAGCATTCAAATTTATTCTCGTTTGCTAGAGAAAACATAATGTAGAGCAACTCTGCAAAAGACGTAACTGCCGAATTTTAATACTGCATAGGGTGGTGTGAGCACTCACTTGGGTGGTGTTAAAACGGCAAGTTTATCTGACTTGTAAAGAAGCTGCATGAATTCAGTTATCTAAAGAATGTTTATTCCAGATATCCACATTACATTAAGTTCTTTACAACCTACAACCCCCAAAAAACAACTCAGTTGATTTATTGAGTACAAAGAAATAATATGAAGTACTATGTCTCTGATTTGCTACCCACTTGATAAGACTGATACTGCTTCAGAGGTTGAAGGTGAAAATAAAAATCAGAACTAAGATAAAATGATGCATCCCTTTAAATTAAAAACAAGTAGTATACACTTTCCTTTCTCCACTTTTCTAGGAAGGGAAAGCTAATACTGTGACTTTTTTTTGTTTGTTTTTTTATTAATCAGCTCCTCAGGTGCTGGAAATGTAGCAGACCGTGTCTTGGCTCAGCTGCTGACAGAAATGGATGGGATAGAACAGCTGAAGGACGTGACAATTTTGGCAGCTACAAACAGACCGGACATGATAGACAAGGTAGGAAGAGATGCACGGTCACATATCGTGTTCTCCTGTGAAGACCAGATTTTGCTATAATTCCATCCTCTTTTACTCTCCAAACTGTTGACTGATCAATGTAATGACTAATACTGGAAGTTTGAAAATGAAGACAAGGCAAAGGAATGGTTTATGTCCCTCACTTTTTCCCCCTCTACAGAATTTTTACCAGCAACAAAATATTTCATGATAGCCCTAAGTGTCTGTTTCCTAGATGAAATGTTCCTCAAGTCGGGCTCATTGAACTTGTGCAGCAACGTTTCTGTCAAACTGCTGCTGTGGTTTTTGCTTCTGTTGTGTTTGTTTATGCTGGAGTTTGCTGGAGTTTGTTGGTTTCATTAGTTACTTCCTTTCAAGAGATTAAATATCTCCTCAGTGCCCTTATCCTGCTGCCAGCACTATGGTTTCCAGCTGTAAACAGTGCAGTTTCTCCCCAGATCCTGCAGCAGCTCTGCTGGCATAACAAGAACATTTCAAGTCTGTAAAATGTGGAGCCTTGTAACACTTACTGCAGAAAAACTTCCAAAACCAAAACCAACCCAGCAGGCCTCTAGAAAATCCACTTTAAACCCCTCCACCACTGCTGTGTCTTCTCACAGCTAAGTGCAGCAGACGGATCAGTCTGAAGTGATTTCCTCTAAGATACATTCTGTAGTGTTGGTAAGGTTCTTTATTCCACAGCTTTTCACCTTCACAGCCTTAATGAATGTGATGACAAGTTAATGAATTTAGTTTTTCTGATCTCTTTTAGTTTTTCATATAAGTTTCTTAAATAATTCTCACGTTTTAAGCTGTTTCTGGAACAGTTTTTTCTGTTTGTCTTGGAGCATTCGGGCATGAAATACACACAAGTGTGGTTCATATACCCATGAAGTCTTGAGGAAAAAAAACCTTGTGTTTTGGCTCCTGAACACAGGCTCTTCCCTTTTGAACTGAAGGAAGCCACACAGCTGATGGTGACCTGACAAAGGCTTTTTTAAACCTTTCTTGTACACTCTCTGAGGCTGCCTTGGCAAAGTAGAGCTAGCAAAGAGTTTTCAGTAGATCCTAAAACTCATCAGTGAAACATATGCTTGTGCGACATTAAAATTTGCAAGATTTCACTTCTCTCAAATGGATTTGTTTTCTTTAGGGACTGTTCTTTGGGGTCAGACTAAGCTGAATTTGAAAAAAATCTGTTTGTTGAACAGAGGGGAGATTTCCTTCTGAGTCAGTTCAACATCGCATTGTGTTGTGTCCATGTCTACCTGGGCATTCAGTTCCCTGTTGCTCTCCCTTTTGCTGGCTTTGTCTTGGGCACACAGTGAATGCTGCTTTCTCATACTGTAATTTTTAATTGAAATATTGGTAATATTGGGACAGACTACCATGTGTTAAGGGTGCCACCCTGCAATACCAAGAACTTGATAGAACCTAAGTTACTATATGCTGTACCTACATCATTGATGCAAATCTAGACCTCTTAGCCTGGGATATGATGCATAAAAATTTAATGTCTTCTGTGCATATGAATTTTATGGGAGTGGTGAACTTTTAAGGACAAACAACACAGTTTTGTTTGGATGCCAACATATGTTACGTATTGTTTCCCCAAGTAAAGCTGGTAGTCTTGACTCTATAAAGAAAATGACAAAGTTGCATGGGACAGTGCTCCCCACAGTAGCAAGCTGTGTGATTACAGGAATTTTATTAGCAATTTTAATAGCTACAAATGGCTACTGTATATTTTTGTTGAAAACTGTTTGTATCAAGGTATAATGGGGAACAAAAAAAAAAAAGGAATTGTAGAAAGCATTCACCTAACAGAATAGCAGAGCAAAAGTTCATCAATCTGGAGGAAAAAGGGTTTTAAACTGTGATTTAACGAGACTGAAGGATCACGTTTGAGTTGGTTTTGCACACATCATACTTCATCCAGACCAGGCAGGCTGTACCAGGCCACCTTGTCCTGGGTCCGTGCAAGATTTGCACTGCATGAGTTGTACTTTTCCCCTTCCCTGAAAGAAAGAAGTCTGACACCAGAAAGCATCTGCATGGTGAACTTCGCTTAAAGGGAAGTTTTTCTTTGTGGGCTTTTAGTTTACTTTGTCATCAGTGATCCCTTTGAAAAGGTAACATTTTGTTAAAGTCATGTTTTATATGGAAATAATCAGTTACGTGTGACAATTAAGTGAGCATCCTGCTTTCATAGGTATAGGATGACTATACATTAACTTTTAATGCCTGAACTTGACATATGTGATAAAGGTACAAGACAGTCTGTCTTCTCTGCTTCCAAAGACTGAGAAGATGTCTGATACACTTTTTTGTGACTAAATAGCTTTTCAAACCAAGAAATGCTTGAGGAGTGTACGCTCTCTAAGGTTTATATGCTTACAAAACTGGGAACAATCCATCCAGCGTCTTCATTTACATGGCTGCTGCTTAACTGACAATTATGTGATGATTAATCTTTTGTCATTTGAAAACAGCACTTGAGAATATCAAGTGTAAGGGTATTCCCCAGAGCCTAGTTCAGACATCATCATCTCTGCTAACACTGCAATATGTTGCTTTTGGGTAGTGAATAGGTTTGAGTCAGACTCTATAAAAGGTTATGTGTAATGATAAACTTGTTTTGACTTGTCACAGATGTCTATTAAGAAGGTTTATTACTTTCTCCAAGATGTCATGATTGTATTGAAATATTATTGCAATTTTTTGTCCTGTGTTTGTAGTGCTCAGCTACTTTGCATCTCCTTCATGTGATGCTGGAAAGACTTTGGAATAGCTTCTATTTTTTGTGAGACTGCAAAACCAGCACGTACTGTTTTCAGCCATGTATGGTACAGAAAGTGATTTCTCTTGGAAGGGAAATATTCTGGAACAAGATGTTCTGAACATTCTTTGAAAGTGATACAGAAACAAAACACTCTGAGTCAGTCCTCATAGTAAAATCTTTCCTTTTATTCTTCATTCTATAAGCAGAATTGATGAGCAATGATTGGAAAAACTACTCTTTGGTTTTGGTGACTTACCCACTCAGGAGTGATTTTTTTCATGCCTCAAATATGTTGCAGTAACTTCATGGAGCTGCTTATGATTCAAAGCTTGTTTGTCTTTTCCTATATAGCAGCCTAACCAGAGATCATTCATCGCCACAAAAAAGTAAAACACTGTAAATAAATTGCTCAGCTTGAAATTAAACATCCTATCCAGACATATATATGTGAACAAGTTTTCAGGTGTGGTCTGACAGGTTTCTACTGAAGAAAACCTAGACCAGCTCATCAGGATTGGTGTGTCCTGTTTTTAGTTCTTCAGTGGAACCCATTTTCCTGTCCTTTTAGCACTGGGCTTATTTCTCATGTGAGAAAGGTGAATTGCCTACTCGTGTAGATACCTTTGCCCCCCCCCCCCGCCTCCCCCCCTCTTAAAACAGCATTTCAATCTCCATTAGTGAGGGTACTGTGAAGCAAGGGAGACTCTCAGATCCCCCAGGAACCCTGGTGAATGTTTTAGCACAGGAAGCGAGATGCAAGTTGCTTCTGCATCAGATGGTTTTACCTCCTGCTGGGTCAAATTTGAATGTCAAACACATTAGCTGTGATGTAAAACACGAGGCAGCGCAGAGTGAAGTGAGGGCCTGTGGTTTAGGATGACATCCTGGTGCTCCTGACAGCTTTGCTTCTCCTTATCGTGGGGTGCAGAAAAGACATATCCTCAAATATGCTATTTGCATAAGAATGACAGGATGTGATAGGACAAATGAAGATTAATGGGATGCTGTGCTGTCAGCGTTGCCCATTGTCTCGAGATTGATGATGGTCTGGGTTTTGTCTGCATTCGTGGGCTCCAGTGTGGTTCAAACCAGAAACTATCCTGGTACCTTGAATACTGAAGAACTGAACCTTTGCGAGTGCTTTGTTAGCACAGCAGGGCTTGGCTCCCCATTTCCAAGCATCCTGATTGTTGGTATGAAAACATTTTGCGTATTGTGTCAGTGCAGAGGACTTTTTCTGTCTCCTTTTGCATGTTTATTCTGCTTTCTAAAAGCTTCCTACTCCCTAGTCTTCCTCTTCCCTTTCTTCCTCTTCCATCACCTGCAAGTTCTGTTGCTCTTGTTGGCTTCATTCTATTAACCACTGGGTTTAAGTTCAGCTTATTTAGTTTAAGAACCACGTGGATAACACTGAGTTTTCTGTTCTGGTTACGTGAACAAAATAAAACAGAACTGCAGCTGATACTCCTAGCAACTGCCAAGCATGAGGAGAGCGAATAAAACTCGCTTCCCCCGTGGTTCAGTTGGATTTGGAGGAGTCTTTTGGGCAGAAAAGTCAAGCAGAGGTTTATCAAATTGATCTGCCCCTCACAGTGTTGATTACTGTGTAGTCATGGGACAATCTGAATTTAAGGTGGCTTGTTTTGATGAAAATAAAAAATGCATGATAGAACCCTTTGGCAGAATCAGTAAAGAAATTATAATTTCTTGCCTGCAGCAAAAGTAAATAATCTTTCCTTTTTAAAAACATCAAAGTTCAGTCTTTCTGAAGGCTTATGGAAGAAATTCAAATATTTAAGTTTGCAGTCTTACAAGTTAAAAGGAATAGGAAAGAATCCTGCACATGTATTCATTATTGTCTGGAAATGTGTATGTGCTGTTACAAAGCAGGTGATGCTACCAGCATGTTAGCAGTCAGAGGCAGGGGCACAAACCTCACTTAGCACATAGTGTGTATTTTCCTACTTAGGTATTTGCCTGTTTGTGATTTTCATTTTGGTCAGATATATCTTATAAGTGATTCTTCCTGTGCTACAGCTTTACCTTGGTAGGATTTCATTTCCCCAAATGTAGTGTAGGAAGTCACATAATGCATCAGTTGTGTGTCTTGCACTGATACAATATGGGCAGAGTCCCAGACAAGAAAGGGGGATAAGTCTCTGGCTGTCCTTTCTCAGCACTGCTTCTCTGCAGATTTCTTCCAGGTTTGGAGGACAGGGGATCCAAAACTGGATGCTTTTAAGAAGGAAATAGTGCAGGGACACTGAACTGCATCGCAAGAATAGAACAGGTAGGAAAGCATTTCAGGGTAGGAATAAAAAAAGTACAGGAGGGCAATTGCCATGTCTCTCCACACTGCTGAACCTCCAATTTTTTATTTTTTTTTGCTTTAAATGCTGAAATGCCTCTCTGCTTGTCAAAGGACACTCCTCTTATTCTTGTAAAGCCCTGGGATTAAAACCAGACAGCAAAATTTTGTGGGTCTCCTTTTCAGTCAGCCAGCACCTAGAGTACTTACATCATCTTGCCCAGGTGCAAGTGTGGTCCTTTGAAACAACAGAAGATGTGGGATTTCTTTTGAAGACAAAATTGTTCTGGAGCATATAATAAATTTTCAGAAAATGAAGCTTTAGGGAAAAATGATATCAAACTACATGTCATTGAAAAGGATCTGATATTCTAACATAGTTTCACAATTTTGGCACCATCACATTTTCCATCAATTGGTTTTCTCTGGTATGTGTTTGAGTTTTTCCTCTTAATTTTTTTTTAAACCTGCAACTCTGACTGGGATAAAGAGGTGTACTGGAAAGTAGCTGTTTCTCAGAGGTTTAACTTTGCCTTTATTTATATCAGACCTTTATGCTTTAGGGTGATTAGGAGTTCATGTTTTGGGGGAGGAAAAAAAAAAGAAAAAAAGGGAGACCAAGAGAGTGAATGAAATTATTTACAAGTTATCACATGTTCTTTGCACCTGCCAGACTGAACTGACAGAATAGACACAGTTGATGAGCAGTGCTCTTTGCTGACCCAAGATTTCCAAGTTGATGATTTGAGGCTGGATTGCATAGTTAATCCACAATCCCCAAAGAGCCTGACCACTCTTAGAATGCAGGGGTAGTTTTGGGGTTCATGTGCGTATGTATGAAGTTTCTCTTTAAGTCAAGAACTAAGTTTCAAGATTCACCTGAATCTCCCTCTCTCCCTTCCCTCCCCGCCACCTCCTTCCTCACAGACATAAACTGTGTTTTCTCATGAGTACAACAAATAAAATATTTCCAGGTGTGCAAAAGTGATTTTTGTTTCCAACTATTCGATTGTCAGAGTGCGGAGGGCTGAGTAGTAAATCAGCCTTAAGGCTGCTGTGCTTTTAAAAAACAAAATCTTAGTGGTGACAGCTGAAGAGCACTGTGACTTTTTCACTCAAGATTTATTACTTGCCTGAAAAGAAGGGTTGGAGGGAAAACTTGCTGGGCTGCATATTTTCTCCTTTAGCAGATATACTATAGGGCCAGGATACGTTGGCTTTATTCTGTCTGTAAAAACATATATCCAAACAATGTATGTAAAAATATAATAGTTTTGCTTCAAATGGAACAGAAAAGTCAATATACCTGCTCTTTATAGTGGGAAGCATTCCTTACATCAGCTCCGATGTGTATTTTAGCATCTCTGGTATTTCATAAACTTCTCTGCAGTACACGCCAGAAAAATGACTTGAAGGTATCAAACTGTATTTATTTCATTTGAAAAAGTACAAAGTTGGAAAGGTAAAGGCCAAAATTTGGTCTCATTCTTACCTAGGCTCATAAAGTCCAGATGAAGGACAACAGTTAGAAAGCCTCCAAATTAATAATGAAGTGGAAAATGGGAAAGGCTGTCAGATTCATGTGTGTTCGGTAAATACCATCCCTCCAATTGCTCTGTAACTGACACCAGCTGGGGGTTTGGGTTTGTAGTTGTTTTTTGTTTTGTTTTGTTGCTTTTGTGTTTTGGTTTTTTGTTTGTTTTTTTTTTTACACTGACGTGGAAATGACACTGTATTTCTGAGATAGCACGAGGGACATACAGGGTTAAAATGAATCATGTCTAAAAAATGAGGTGCATGTGAGCAGTAGACTGGGTGTAAATTGCTAAGTGTTGGGTTAGGTCAGCTCTAATGTGGCTTTAGTGACAAAGCACACAGTTTTATCTAGAGGAGTAACACTAATTCTATTACTAAGTTTCATGTGCCTGTATAGCAACTTTTTACCTGCTAAAATTTGTGCCTGTGCTTATAAACGTTTGGGTTTTCGCTTCCTACTTGAATTACTCAAACACAGTCTATGTGGTGATAAACTCTTCTTTCTAGATCCTTTCAGTTCACTCTTCCCACTTGATGTCAGTGTTTGGGCTGTGCAGGGGAGGGACACAGCTGAGCATCTCCCCAGACACGCGTGGCTTGCCTGTGTTCCCATGGGAGCATCCTCAGGAACTCTCAGGGCCCTCCTAGTGGCCTGAGGCTGGGGGTGGCTGGGCTGTATGGCAGAGAAGCAAAGCACAGCAGGGCATATTCCGCAGTCACAGGGTTGGGTGGCATGAGTCTTATTATATTTAACAAGCTTCATTAGGATGAGAAGCTTCAGGAAGAGACATTCCAAGCAGTCTTGGTTTTTAAATATTTATGGGAGTGATGCTGGGAAGGACGTAAGTGTAGAACTGGGAGCTACAGAAGCTCGAGGAAGGGCCGCGATTATGGTACTTGGGCTGTAGCCACGGACACATTTAGGGCTTGCTTTGCACTTGGTCTTCTGCCCAGCTTTGCTCTTTGTGGATGCAAAATGCACTGTGTGTGTGTGTGTGTGTGTAGTTTTTTTGGTGCACGCTATACTAAAATAGCATTATGGAGGATGTTGTGTTTGCTGGACCCCCGTGAGTTAAGAACTGCCACGAGTGAGGTTGTGTGTACCATCTTAATTCATTCGTTTTGTGCCTGTGCATCATAATGCAATCTTTATGCACATTAATTACAGAGGCATTCATTTTACATGATTAATTAAAATGCATTAATTTAGAAAATTTTTACAAATCATTAAGATTGCCTCTTCTTTAATTACCTTAATACTCACGCTTCCTTTCTTTCAAGGGCTTTGATTTGCACTGTTTAAAATCAGATGCACTATCACTTGTTTCTGGGGGGAGTAATCATGTTCCATCCCTTGGTGTCCTATTGAAATCTGGTTAGCAGCAGTACCCAGGACCCTCTGGGTCATCCATAGAAATCTTATTTGCTTGAAATACATGGTAAATTGACAACTTTGCTGGTTTTGTTGGAGTTCAGCTGGGCAAGAATGGGACTCCTACCTGTTATCCAGGATACTTTCTGACAAGAAAATGATGTTTTACCCCAGTGTACAGACTCCTGTTTTTCACTGTGTCCAGTCTCTGTATCAGGCTTTTTTCTTTCTTGTGGACTCAGTTCTGGTGTCCTCTTTCTCTTCCTTGTGCTTGACAGGATTCAAATGACTCCAACAGGGGTAGAGATCTCTTACCTGCTGTTATTTTGGGAGCCTGGATCCAGCATGATCCTCAGACTCTTTGAGCCTTAGTCGGATCAGTCTTTGAGTAGTCAAAACTTGGAAAAATATATCTGTGAAACGTCAGGAAACCTCAGGAAGCTTTTTCAAATTGAGATGTTTCAAGTCCTCCTAATGTGGTCAGGTCTCAAGACCTCTCTCCAAAGGTTAGGGTGAAATAGTTTTATTTTTATTAATTTTTGAAAGTTGTAAATAAAGCGGTGGTTTTCCTGGTCTCCTTCTCATGCAACAGCTGAGATGTTTTGACTGGAGCGTTGCAAAACAGATCACTGAAGGCAGCCAGCCAGCTTGGAAAGGACAAGAAGGTCAAAGCTCCAAATAGCATAAAGCTACTAAATGGATTATTTTATAATATAAAACGTTGAGTGACTTCTATAATAACTGTTGATACTTATCTTTCCCCTAACAAGGTGGAAGCTGTTGCAGTAAAAGGGGAAGTCGTGATGAAATAGGAGGCCCAGCATTGCACATGTCACTGGTTTAGTGTCGATCAGGACGAAGGGTGGCTCGGGGGGGTTGAGGTGGCCAGGGTGCCGTTCCATTATCTGATTGCACACTTTAAGGTGGTGACCTTTTCACTTTTAGGTTTAGGCAACTTCTGAGCCTCAGAGGTTTAGAATGAGCAAGTTGGAATATGATCAAACTCTTTACATTTTAGTGAAGGACTCTAAAGAGCTGTTGAATTTAGGGATTAGATGGTATGTGCTAGTTTCTCAGAAAGGATATTAATAGTCTTTTACCTAGGATTATTTATGGATATTAGATCCCATCATTAGTCCTTTCAGCTGGTTAGGACCATTTCTTTCTTTGTGAAATTTCTGTGGGGAGAAGTAAAAT
This sequence comes from Acropternis orthonyx, assembly GCA_035583155.1. Lineage (NCBI taxonomy): Eukaryota > Metazoa > Chordata > Aves > Passeriformes > Rhinocryptidae > Acropternis > Acropternis orthonyx. The sequence continues at coordinate 5,006,373 of JAWWEU010000125.1, forward strand.
AGGACATAATAGGCAGAATTTCCAAGAGTTGATTTTTTTTAAACTTTTTTATTGTGTTGAAGAAGATCCAGTTTTACACTCTATTTGCTCCATCAGTGATGAAAGCTGGATGTCTTGCACATGTGATTTACATACTCTTAGGGATAAGCAGCAATGCTGTTCATATTCAGTTCTTGTAACAGTGTAAGAGAATAGGTTTGTTCAGGAAAAACAGGTTCTTTCTAGAAGAGCTTAGTTATTAAAAAAAATCTTAACATCAAGCTAAATGCAGTACGATAATGATGAAACATAAGAGAGAAGGGAACAATCTGGAGGTCATTGAGTAATAATATATAATTTTCATAAGGCGTGGGGGAAGGATTGGCATGCATACATGTAAAGTGCAAAGTTAGGGCTCTCCATGTCCAAATCAGAGGTTACCATCTCCTGTGAACCCGGGACACTTGTTGGATGACTGTTTAGGTCGCTGGATACCTCAGGGTTGGGTGTGCCAAAGCAATTGAATAACACAATTTGAAGCTCTGCATGCTTCGATGTAAGAGTTGGCTCAGAATCAAAACAGTGTGCTAGATTTTTAGGGTAACCTAAAAAACATGCAGTCATCAAGGTGTTTGAAGCTGATGGGGAGTGAAGGCTCTGCGAGTTAAATGAGTGCTTTGATTGAGTGGTGCCAAGCAATGGCTGGCAGGACTCGGCAGTTCTGGCAATCTGACGTGGCTGCTTCTTTTGGGGGTTAGGTCTGTTACATGGTCTCACTTCGTGGAGGAATTCAATTAAAGAGGTTGTAGTTACTGCTTCCTTAGTTCTAACTGTAAGTGTATTCCCTGCATGGCAAACTAAGCTTGGTGCTCCAGAGAAGCATATACCTGGTATATGTGCTCTGAACACACTTGGTAACAATATTCTGATTGCTGTCTGCAGCATCTTTGTGAATTGCTGTTCCCAGTCAGGTGCTGGAAAAGATGATTTTGAGAACTGCTCTTTTGTGTTGGTGATCATGATCTATGCAGAATGAAGGGAGAGTCAACTGTTCCTTAAACAGAGACTGTTTTACGCCTCTGATCATCCTTGGTGCCCTTCTCTGAACCCTTTCCAGATCTTATTACATCATTTCTGAGAAAAAGGGACCGGGGCCTGTGCATGCAGCATGGGTTTGTATGGATGCACAGTGATGTTTTGTGCTTTGACCTTTCCTCTTTTATCAGTTCTGAACTTTTAACACTTGAATTGCTTTTTTGGCTGCTGCCAAGAACAGAGCGAGAGTTTTCATCGCTGTCTGTTGAAACTAGAAGTGGTAATTCATCTCACAGCACATCCGTTTATATGTGAAGATTGAATTTCCCATGTTTGCTGCTTTGAGTTTACTTACATTGAACATTATCCAATTGCTAAGTCTCCTGGGAGTCTTGGATGGTTCTTTACTCTGTTTTCATCTCTGTTGCTTTGAATAACTCTATCAGTAGAAATGATGGCTCCTATATGACATCATTTCTTTGGTATTAAACCTCATAGAGACGATGTAAATTTTCTACAGGAAAAATAGGTGTGATGAAGGGGGCCTGTATTGTGTTGCAATAGAGAGGTAACAGGAAAGGCCTCTTCCCTGCCAGTACATGTTATGTACAGACAGATCCTGACAGGCACAGTTGGACTCTTACTGAAAACAGAGGAATGAGAGATAAAGCATCACACAATACCATGAGCTTGAGAGAGTTTGTATTCCTTTGCACTGTTTTACATTGGTTCTGGAAAGGTGAGGGAGAAGAACAGCAAATGGGGCACTGTTTTTGTTATATCTTGTCAGAAATGACCATGATGGGTGAGCTGCAGGTCTTGGTGTTGATATTTCTATGGAATTAAGTCCTGTGACTAAGAATTGTAGGCAGCAGTGTACACAGAAAAGTGCTCAGTGCCAGCCTAGGCTGGGGAAAAACACACTCCTGACAGTGGTGCAGAAGATGGAGGGATCACAGAGCCGGGCCTTGCCGATGGAAAGAGTGTGCTCCAGACTGCAAATAGCTCAACTGTGCCTCCGAAGTTGTTTTTCCTAGCAGTGAATATTTTCTGCAGGAGTCACCGAGCGAGGAGAGGCGGCGTTAGCCGGTTTGCAAGGCAAGTCTTATTCCATTACTTAACAGGGAGGCACGTGAGCTATGTAAGCACGAACACACGCCAGGGTGTGTGTGCTCATCAGTCAACATGTGAGGTGTGTGTAATTGGCAAACACACACCTTGGAACATGTTCCTGCACCTATAAAATGGCCATTTATTTTAGTTTTATTAAGGAACGTAAATACTCTGTGCTAGCTTACAAAATTCTCTTTTTTTATGTATAAAATCGAAACACTGTTCCTTCATGCATTTAATACCGGAGTGTGTTAAAGCCTTTAAATACCTGTTTTAGTGTTTAAGTACTAGTTTGATCTGATACATGAGCTTCTCTGTTCTCTTCATGCACTAAGGATGCCACTTGAGTGGGTGTGAGGAAATATAACTGGCTTCATCCTAGATTGCCCCACTGATTCCTGTTCCTTGTGCTCCTCTGAGCTTTCCCACCTGTGCTTAGGAACAACACATTTCCCAGGGAGGCAGGAGTGCACACCTTGTTCTTCGCCCAGAAACAATGGCTACAAGAGGATATTGCCCTTAAGTAATGGTTCGAGTCTGTGCACCAGCAGTGGGGTATTTTATGACATTGCTTCAGCTGTCTGCCTGCCCTCCAGAAAATGTGTTGCCAAGGGATGGAAGAGTGTGAAGAACCAGCATGACGTGGAAATAGCCTGTGCTCCTCACTGCAGTTATAGCTGTACCGACCTATAGAAGACTGACACCTTCTTATTGATCTGTCAATGTGTCCTTTGTGCATCGTGCACAGGAGTGATGGAAACAAAGTGGAAGAGCTGTAATTGCTGTAGGCACTGTAATTGAGGAATTAGGTGCAGTTCTGTGGCTACTTCTTGAGAAAATGGCTAATCAGCGTTCATGGAAGACAAAAGTCTTCCCTCTTCTATGACTGTGCAACCCTGTTGGGTCTGAAGTCTGATTTCAGAGTTATGGTTGAAGGGAAATCTTGTGTGTCCTCTTTTTGGGTTATTTGTATTTTTAATTTAATGTTATTTCTAGCGGACAGAGCAAGGAAAGGACAGAAGCTGCCACTCAAGGTCCTAGATCATGTGCATGGTTTGTACAAGACTGGTTTTGCAGAGAATAGGACTCTGTCCTGTCTTTGTTTTCCATGTGAAAATAGAGTATGTTTCACAGAAGATGCCACATCACAAATAAAGAAACTGTTTAAGCAGACACATTTCCACAACAAAGGCATATTTTGATGCGATCTGCCAGCAGTGCTGTGACAGAACACAAATAATGTGAGCTCTTGGAAAAGGAAAAATATTAATTGGAACCATTAACCTTATGAGGCACTGAATACATTTTGAAATAAATGCTTTTAATTAGCACTGTTCTAAGAGAAAAAAAAAGTTGTGGTTCGGTTCAGAGTCACCGGAATTTGTGTACCTGGCTTGCCACCTGAAGTTTTGGGCTTGTGGAAAAATCCAAACTCATTATTCAAATGGCAGTCTGGTTTGTTTGTTTTTCTTCTGTGGTGAGATTTCCGTGGGTTCACGTTTTATTCATGTGGATCTTATTCTCATAAAAATACTGATACAAAAGATCTTAACCTAGAACTCTTTCAGTCCATGCTCAGACTTTTACAACTATTTTCTTTTCCCATAAGCCAAAGATTGCATTTGTTTCCACCATTGGAATCGTTTATGTGTAAGCTTTACTTTAAAGCTGAGCATGTATTTGAATGTTTGTAAAACTGGACTTTTAGAAAATTGAAAAAGGTGACTAAAATTAGTATCTGATCAGGCAGAAATATGCTGTGAATACAAACTGGGCTGAAACAATCACAGTTTTGGCAATTCTGAACCCGTTGGGTTTTAACATTCTCTGTTTATATAAATACAACATATTTATATAAGGTACTTAAATAATAACTATTTTCATACAATGCTGGCTTGTACTGATAAATTCTTGGGTAGAGAAAACCCCTTTCAAGTCCTGTCCTCGACCAAAGAGGCTGGCAGGTGTAATTGTGTTCACATCTTGATTCCATCATTTCAGCATCACCAACCCATTCAGCTCTTCATAAGTGGATGCTACCTTGAAGGAAAGGAAACAGAAAGATGTCAGGGTCCTCAAGGTGAATTTGGTTTCTTTCTCTGTGTGTCTCATTGGGATAAAATGAAACAAACACTGTATATGATATCAAATTGTTTTTGTGGTCAAATGGATTGTTGTGATGTTCTCCCTTGTGGAGGAATATAAAAGTAGTCTATTAAGATTCTGTATTTTTCTTGGTTTTTTAATAATTGCTTTGGCTATGTTTCCCTTTTCTTTAAGGAGTAGCTGTTGCACCTGATTCTCTGTTTCTTACTATCACAATGGTCCTCTGCATTACATGCTTTTGTTTCAATAGCCATCTTATTTATGCATGTGAAATTATTACATTTCTGTGTTTGCTTCTCTTAAAATTAGCTAAGGGATGCTAAATATCTGGACATTTGGTCTCATTTAATTTCTTTAAGCATAAATACCTGTTACCTCTAATTCTCTAATGTCTTTGTTACCAAGAACTGGAAGAGGAAACACTGAGCATTGTGTAAGTTTTGTGCACACGTTTTTAAATGACTCTTCAGGTCCCAAAACATGGGATCAGCAGATGGCAGTCAAACCAAAGTTCCATCTGGTAGCTTGCACGGAGATCTCCAAATTCCGTGCCTGCAGGAGAAAGTGGAAGGAGAGACTGTGTGACAGAGTTGTGTCAGGAGAGACGTTCTTACACATTTGTAAATAGAGACAGGTTTGTCCAACCTTAGAAAAGGAGAGCTTTGATTTCCATCCATCTGGGATTTGCATGTGGTGTTTGTTTCGGGTCTTTGGACTTGGGAACCTCTTGAATTATTATTTTTTTTGTCTGCATCTGTGTATGTTTTGAAAAGAGCAAACTGGTGATTAGGTTTTCTCGTTTGTGTTCTAGAAATCTGTCTACTTAAAAATGTTTTCTTTGTCAAGGTATGTGAGGAAAGAGCTTTGCTTTTTATACCTGAAGTGTCTGTCTCACTGTGGAGTAATGGGGTTTTAATTGATCGGTTGATTTTTTATTTTTTTTAATACAAAACATTTCTCTAATTCAAGGTGGTTAATGCTTATAAAGAAAAGAATATTTTTTTAAATTTTTTACTTACTTAATTTTTTTGTAGAATTTCAGCTGAGTGGTTGACATCTATTCAGCATTATATGATCTTTTTATTTACATCCTATTCTAAATAGCTGTGACACTTTTACACCAGTACAGCTGTATTTAAATAGTTGGTAGAGTAGTTTCCTAAAGCTTCACCTTCCATATGACACAGTTGTTCCAAGACATAGTTGCTGAAAGCATGAGAACTAAAAGGAGTTGCAGAGTTCGAAGTATCATTATGTATTTATTGTACTATTTACAATATGCCATCTTTGCTTTTCTCATTTTTGTCCTCTGTTGTGTTCTCTCTGCTATTAAGAGGGGAAGGATAAAAAAAACAAAACAAACCCTAAACCAAAACAAGCCAACGAAACAAAAAACCTTGTGGGAAAAATACTCAAAGGGTTTATCATGAGTCAGTATTTTCAGTTCACACTTCACATCTCCCTTTCCCCTAAAGGGATTAACACTGCCTATTAATTGAAGAGCACAGTTTATACTAAGCATTATTTAACATATACTGGTGGAATTACTGTACTTCCTGTTTTGTATTCACAATAATAGGTTTCTGAAGAGCTGCCTTTGTATAAATACCTCACTGACATTTCAGGCAAGTATATTCATGTCTTGGAGTAAGCACGAAAGAGTAATGTGCTGGAACACTGCTTAAGAAGGAAATCTCTTTGTGTTTCATAAATGATACCCCTAAAGCCTTTTAAAAATCCATGTTTTTAAATGACAGCTATGCATTGGGTTTGTTTCTTTATGTTACTCTGACTTGAATTGGCTCTAGTAAGCCATAAAGGGAAAGCTGTCGCTTCCGTGAGGAACCTTCTCCATGCCTGGAGTGCCTTGCCAGGAAGCCCGAAAAGTAGTATGGAAAAGCAAATCTACAGAATCTGTCAGTGTTAAAAGGAAGGGAAGACTTCATAATAAACAAGCTGTTAGTGCAAGTACAAATTCCCTTGTATATCTCTTAGTGCCATTTAAAGTCACTCGCAGAAAATCAGGGGGCTGGGGGGGAGTCCAGGGGATAAAGTTTTCGCCAGACTTTGTGTCCAAGTTTTGTCTGCAGTGGTTGTGGAACTGCAAAGTTCTTGTGATGGCCAAAGCTGATAATACACAATGGAGATCAGGTCAGAACTAATTAGGTTTTATTATCAAAAGTCAGCTGCTAATGCGTACTGACCATCTGGTTAGTTCTGAAATTTACTTTGAATCTCTAGAGAAGGAGAAAAAGATGAGAGATAACAGTAATGGGGCTTTGGGTTTTTTTACACGAACATTGAAATTAATAGAAAATATTTAGCCTCCGTTGGGTTGAAAGATCTTTGATAATGTTTACATTTATTATTTATTTGTTTAGGATGCACAGAATTTACACTGGGCTGTATCACTGATTCTCTTCCCTTTTCCTTTGAATTAGTTGTTACCATATTATGTAGGCACACCACCGAAGTGGATTCTTACATGCCTAAATACATAGAAAAAGTAAACCAATAGAGGGATAATTTTTTTCTCCTTCAAATTTAAGCTGCTAGCTGTAGCTTGACATATTGGCCAGTTAAAATCTCTGATAAAAATCCTGTGAAAAACAGCCTTGTGCCTTTGTGCTCTCAGTTTTCACTTCAGTTTTCGTTGGGTCTGTAAATGACACCCCAAAGTTATTGTGTGTTTAATCCTGAAGTCATCTTCATCCTGTTTTATAGTCTGAGAGGGAAAAAAAAATGTGGGGAATTTCCTTTCAAGATACCCTTGTTTCCTGCTTTCTCTTTAATCTCCATCCGAGATAGCTTCCCAGAGAAGTGTCAGCTGGCCATTACTAGCACTAGCAACCTTGTATGTGCAGGCCCTGAACTGAAAAGATATTCAATCATTGCACTTTTGTGCAAGGTAAGGCAAGTTACCCATAAACCTGAACTAAGAGAAATGTAAGTAACTTGGCAATAAATCTCCCCTGGGCCACAGGTTTTGATTTGCCTGCCTGAAATCCTGCTCGTGTCTGGTCCGATGACAAGGTCTGCGCAGTTGTGACGGTGTTGGTTTAACTGAGTGTCCCCAAGAGCTGTATTTCTCCAGCAAAGCTGGCAGAAGGCTCTGGTGCAGATTTTCTGCTGATGTAGCTGCACCTTCTCCCTCAATGATGCGAGCCAAGCAAAGCCAAAAAGAAAAAAGCCTCAATTCTTTCTAATTCTTTGACTGGTGCGGTACAAAAGCCTACATAACGCTGAAGAAATAATGTCCAACGTTAACCACTCTTAAATATTCTGGGCTTGCTCTTTGTTCTGTGCTGACCTGTCTCTTTAACTTTTCATGACAGTGTTGCAGATGATTCTGAGAACTAAAAAACAAAAAAAAAGGAGAGATTTGTGTAGATTAAATCAAGCCTCTGAAAAACTGCAGGCTCTTCATCTTTGGAGCATTGGTGATGATCCAAACAGGAGGATTGCTTTCCCTGGAAGGATTCACCTAGGTTTTGGCCATGAAAAATATATTTGCTCAGCAAATTTAATCAGCTTATCACAAAATTCTGCAAGCATCTTCTCTGTGTTTTGGACAGTCTGGACAACATACTGCTTTAACTGTGGTCTCATCTCCCATGATGTCTGCAAGCTGGACTTTGGGCTGGGGGGAGGGAAGAGGTGAGAATTCCGAGGCCCCCCCACTGTCCTTTGTGGCAAAGAAAAGGGCAAAAATATCCAGAAAATATTAGTGTCTTGAGTGAGTGTAAATTCTCTGTGTTTTATGGTTGTCATGGCACAGTATGACGGACAGAAAGCAAGCAAGGAGCACTCACCCTGTTTGCAGATGACGTGATTGAGATGTTGCTTGTGGTCACATCAGATGCTTGTGGAGAAGCAGAGGTCTAATTGTAACTGTACCAGAGCTCTTAAATAGCATCCATTTAGTCACCCAGACCTTGAGGGAACTCTGTGTTTGGTTGTGATGCTGGTAACCACTGCACCACATTCCTCCTTAGGGGCCAAAAAAAGAAGCCAAGCTTTAAAAGAAGTAATTTCTCTGCTGCCTTGCAAAGAGTGGGGTGATCCACGGGCTACGTATCTGTGGCAGGGTTTTTGGGTGGCTGGTCCATGCACAGAATAACATCCTCCTGCTACCACAAATTGTTCTCATCATCCAGATGGAAAGTGACTGGGCTGTGCATTTGCTGTCTTATTAGTAAATGCAGAAAGGCTCCTGGGAGCCCTGGTGCTAGACCAGGACCGTGTTACATGGGGCACTGTACAGAAAATAACCTGTCCCTGCCAGCCCTAAGAGGTGAGGACCCCAAGCTGCTGTTCTGTCAGCAGTGTGCCACGTGATGAGAGTCTGGTTTTCCTTGCAGATAGCTCTTTTTTTAAGCTTCAAAAATAAAACATACATAGGATCTGATAAAAGACACTTTCAAGGTTGTAAAGGCAGATGCTGGGAGTTTACCAGACCTGCATGGGCAGCTGCAGCTTTATTTTGTTCTCCTTTGTGTGTATGTTACAGGGTCCTGCCGGAGATTTCCCCAGCACCAAGTGTTTGTTTGAGGGATTATTTATGGATGGCGCAGTGCCAGTGAAAATATCTGCACTGAGTACAGCAACAATCCTGAAAAACAAACAAAGCGTTAAGATATACGCTGAGCAGTATAGGGAAGGTATAAAAACAGTTTGGTGTTTTGCTCTTGGATGGAACAATGTGGCCAGTGCCCATACGGTGCTGGGGAGGAGGTTCAGACATCTCAGTCCTTCAGGGAGTACAACAGCTTTCAGATAAGGGAATGTGTCTTTTATTGTTACAGTTTTCAGCTTGGCCTAATGCGAGTCAAAAGAAAGCAAAAGTGAATGGGAAAGAGGATGGAATAAAAATATCTGTTTGTACTCCTTGAAGGAAATATTTACATTGGGTGGATGAGTGGCTACCTGGTGGCTAACAGGGCTAAGAACTGAACTTAAAATACTGTCAAAGATAGGAATAGCTCAAAACAGTGCCTGCCATCCAGTGTCACTGAGGCAAGCATCGTAGCCAGAGGGCACAATGGATTTTCTACTTGTTCAGGTAATCAAATTATCCAGATTTTAAGGAGAAATACTCTGTAAATGTGTTTTGTCATGTCTATGTTTCAAAATGAATGTAAGTCCTTACAATGGATTGTATTAGTCACTCTCTGCTTCCTGGAGTTTGGAGGAGCCTCACCAAGTGGGGGCTGAAGGTTTTGATACACAAACAGCAGCAAGGGTGTCCCTCCGTGTTGTGGTAGCTCTCCCTTTGCACAGCACATTCTTCTTTATTTGCTGTAGTAGAAGTGTGGTAATTTTACCCATCTTGATCTGAGTCTTGAGCTGCCTTGCAGGAAAAATGTGCCTTCCAGCCACCATTGCAGGGAACTTGAAGGTTAAAACATGGTCACCACATCTAAAAGTGTAAAGGAAATACAGCTTCTTGTCAGATGAGTCGTCATAGTGGTTCTAAGTCTGTAAGTACACACTCAGCTTGAAGGATGGAAAGTATGCAAGTAATGTTTCTTCTCTGACAACCACCTCTCTGTCAAAGGTATGTGTGAAGTGACATGTTAAAATAGGTAGTTTTTGTGTAATAGTGGCTGCTCATGTTCTAGTTTAGAGCAGTTTTTTTTGCTTTATACAATTCTTTATGAGAGAATATGTTGTTGCAAGCTTTTTTATTATGATTTTATTTTTATTATTGATTTTATCGTGTTAGCTGCAAAAATACTGCCAAATCCTTCACGGTGAGGTGCAACAAAAACACATGGGATTAATCAGTATGTGAAATAATATATATTATTTCACTCTTATAGGGTAGGAATCCCATGCGTGCATGCCACTTAATCGTGTTCAAGGAAATCATTGCTACTTCTCACAGAAGTAGAAATAATATTGTAATTGCCTTTTTAAAAATCCAACACTTTACTCTGAAGGTAAACTGCAACGTTTTTTTGTTGATTTGTCACCATGCTGGCAATTAACAGGGGCAAAAATAAGAACTTCTTCTCTCCAGTATGAACGAGCAAGCAGAAAAGCAGTACAAAGCTACTGCCCTGTGTGCAGCAGGTGAATATTAACGTTTGTAGGTGCAAATACTTTTATCGATTATTAGACACATACAGCTTATGTTTTTACATGCCCAGATCTATTTGACAGCTTTTGAAGATACTGGAAGTAGTGCAATAAGGAACAGCACTACGGACACATGAGATCACAGCCATGATCTTTTAACATCTCTCTCTGTACAGCTTGGGTATTTTCATGCACAGTAGTGGACAAGCACCTTTTGTAAATAAACAAATGTCATAAATGATGAACAGTTAACTAATTGAAACTGTCCTCTCCCAGCCAGCTTTAAATGGACTGGCATCTAGCAAACCATAGAACACTGTGTGTTTTTTATGATTAGACAAAAGCTATTTTCTAAGCAACATTTTCAATAAAATGGACTGATGAAGTGTGCAGTTGTGTGTATAGAAAGACTTGGTAATTTGCAGAGGTATGTGATGGTTTCTCTGCCATAAGTTTGACGTGGCTACATTACTCAAACTGTGGCTGTAAGGAGGTTCCTCTAAATCAGTCTCAGTAGAGTATTTAAACCACACTGCACAAAACAAACCATGTAGTGCCACTTTTATATGTCTTTACCCTATAATTTTTTGTAACAACTGCGTAGAATGAAATTTGATTGTTCTTATGATAGTTTTTGGTTAATCATGAGATACAGTCCTCCCTGTGCTTGTAAGAAATGGCAATATTTAGCTAAGATGTGGAAAGAACTAAATCTAAAATACCTTTTCTGCTTGTCAGGTTCCTGGAATAATCACGGAATCATGCAGTGGTTTGGGTTGGAAGGAACTTTAAAGACCATGTCATTCCAAACCTCCTTGCCACGGGCAGGGACACCTTTGTAGACCAGGTTACTCAGAGTCCCATCTAGCCTGATCTTGAAGCATAAGGTCTGATGCTTTGCACCCTAGGGGGAAAAAAACCCAGAAAACCAGGTTTCTCAGTGAATTTCTTTTTGGAATAGCAGATTCTGGAGGAGGGCAGCTCTCAGACTGTGCACAGGGAAGGCAGATGATGGTGCAAGATCAACTTGACTTGTCCTTTTCTCTTGCACATGGTACCTTATGTGGTTCTGGAAGTCTGGCTTGCAAATGACAGTTGCAGCAAATGTAGATGAGTTATTAAATTCTAGTTACTCAAATTTGAACAATGTAATTCTTCATAGTTTATTAGGTATCTGTTAATTTTTACTTTGACTATCTCTTGTTCCCCCTTATCTCAGCTGTTTCATTTTTGGCATGTCAAGGAAGAGGAAGAGTGGGGAGAGTCTTGTGCCTGTGGAGCAGATCACCTCGGGGACATACAGCTGAGATCTTTGAAATGCCTTCGAGTTTGGCAGCTTTCTGCTTGCTTTCCCTTTTACTTCCTTTTTTTTAGTCCTCCAGTAATAGCTGCCTTGTTCCAAAGAACAAAACCAGCACTTAGTGGTCATTCAGAAAGATTCATTAAAAACAGCAATGGAGTAATTGTAAACAGGCACCCCCCTCCTATCATCCCCCCCTCTTCCATTCTAGCCCAGGGCACAGCAGTCTTGTGTTGTCTGGCTCCAGACAATTTTTGGGAGAAAGAAAGGAACAATAGCCTTTGGAGGTTATAATAACCTTTCCTTATTCAGCTGTTACAGTACTTTCTTAGAAAACTGGGAAAATAGCCACAATTTTAATATTTTAAAACCTCACACTTTAACTGATAAATGTTCTCTTGTTGTAAAATCATAGCCTGACTCCTTTATAGTAAAATGGAGGTAGTAACCATGCTAAGGTTTTATTGCAAGAGGTAAGAAAGGTGGGAAACAGCAACGGGAAGGTTAGCTATGGCAGTTTTCTTACAGAGTGGGGTAATCACTGGCTAATAAAGCTGTGATTCTCTCCTGGTTTGTCTTTTTTTACAAGAGCTACCCAGTAATATTGCAGATTTGTGAACCTTTGTGCCTACCAGGGATTATTGGCCGTGGTACAGTTTGTGAGGAATAGCAGTAATTTGCTGGATTTGTGGTATTTGTGGAACTTGTTTCATCACTAAGAGACTTTTTAAATTACGGAATTATGGAAGGGAGCTGAAGACATGCTCTGGTTTCCTCTCCTCTTTCCCCTTGGCCTCTGCAGCTGCAGAGCCCTTGCACAGTGTCTGCTGCCTTCCCACCCTCATCAGCTCTGCCCAGGAAGCTGAGGCTGCTCAAATGCCTGGGCTTTAGATGCAAAAACATTTTAAGAATTGCAACAACTCCAAAACTGAGCTTTTTATCAGTAACAGCCAGCGTGCATTGAACAAGGGGTGAGTACTTACTAAATAATTGCAGCCTCTTTGAGAGACAGATGGTTTGGCAGCACTTCTTGAGTAAACTATTTTGTTATCTGCACTACTGTGAGAAGCGCTTTTCAATTGGAGGATGAGCTGACTTCAAAGCAGGACAATCAATGTGTCTGACCTGGCATGGGGTTGCCCAGAGATAAACTGGATTTGAATGAGCCACACCAGGTATTGGGAAACAGCACAGTGGCAAAAATAGTGGTGCTGCTCCCCGTGTGGTGTGGAGAAATGTATTTAGTGTGAAGGTTGCATTAATCGAATTGTATGGCTGGTACCTGAATTAACTGGTTTTGAACTGTCCTGGGCATTTTCTCATGAACCAGTATTTTGGCACGTAAGTGGAATTGCTGTGAGAGGACGCTACAGAAAGGTTCAGGTGCAAAGATGGGAAGGCCAAATGACTGGGTAGTGCAAGCACTTGAAAAGAAATACCATTAGAAACAACTTAATCCATCTAATTATTCACTGCTGTTACACCAGTGATTGGGTGGAAATTAAATGGTTATCATGCTGATGAAACTTTTCCTTTGGTTAGGATCACTCCTGTTTATTTAAAAGCTTCTTAGAGTGACCATTTTTTCTTTTTTCCCCCTCCCCTTTAAGCAGAAGGGACCAGAGCAGGAAAGCATGGGGAAGGACAGCATCTGTAGGGTCTTTTCCTGTAACAAATGCAAGGAGACGGGTTTTGTGTGCACGCTGCCGGATTGATGGGATGTGGCACAGCTGCTTTCACCTCCAGCTGAACCTCGTGGCACCAGACAGTGTAAGTGGTCCCCTAAGTGATAGGTCTGGAATGGGAAGTCCTGCGTGGCTGTTGAGTCAAAGCTCCACACCTGTTGGGTGTCCTGACAACCTCCTTTGTGCAAGGTGGGAGTGGTGGAGGGCAGCCAGGAGCCCTGCTTGGCTCACAGGGTGGCCAGAGGCAGCTTTGAGGCAGTGAAAGCTCTGGGATTAAAGCACTGGCATTAAAGAAATCGGCTCGTAGTTCCGTAGCTCGGTCTTTACGTGCTTGAGAAATGACTTTGTATCTGCTGGGTGATCACAAAAGAACAGCTACGAAAGGTTTTATTACACGTTCCTGTCTCAAATGCTTTGTGTTTTTGCAGACATTCCTGTCAATGAATAATATCTTCTGTGAGTTAATTATTTATTAATTTAGTTGGAAAACTGGGTGCTGAGGCCTTTTCCTCTCTCTGGAGAATCAGAACAGTTTTTTGGTCTGTCCTGACCTACCTCTTTTGAGCTTGTCCTCATGAGCTTTGTTATAACTACGTGAATGTCTGCAAAGACCATTATTCTAAAGGTCTCTGAAATCATATTGTGACAAAGGATAGTTATTTTTTACACAACTTTTATATTTGTTTTTACTTCACTAAATAACCAAAGAGCTCTCAGAAAAAAAAAGGAAGTGTGAGACTTATTTTTCCCCTCTCTCTCTCTTTTTTTTTTTTTCTTTTAATAATGTTGGTTAACTTAGTGTCATTAGGTAACGCAGTGCATAAGGGAATGGATGTCTTACCTGATGATTTATGGAAGAATATACCAGTCCCACACTTGATTTGCAATGCTGTTACTCCGTTTCACCTACCTTTAGTTCTGGCCTGTCCCAGGACAGTGTTTTCAGTCAGAGACTGTAACAGTTTGGCAGCGTTCTCACACCCACACAACCATATTTGTCTGTGGTTTTCCACTTGTTAGCCTCAGTCCTTCATTTGTTCATCCCTGTTGAAGTAGGTGGTTATGCTGTGTCTTTGGAGAATGTCACTGGAGCTTTGTGTTTCAGCTTATGCTTAGGGAAGATGGAATTTCTCCCTGAACCTGTTCAAATCACGTGAAAAGTAAGCAGAAGTGTATTATCATTATCTTAATAACAGTATTAGTTTGGGCAAGTGTCATACACCATAAAGCCATTATGCTTTGGTAATGGGTCATAAATACAGGGGTTTATGCTGATGTGACTCTGAGAGTTGTACTCAAGGGCTTTCTTTTATAATAATGTATGTATTCACTTTCTTCTGGTACAAAAATATTAAAGCTCAGATTATCACAGTACTATATATCTGTACACCTCATACTCGTGTCTCTCTTGCTTCACCCAGATCTGTTTTATAATTGTTCTGCATTTTTCTGTGGCAAAAGACACCCGATAAGAGTGATCAATCTTGAGATTCAGTGATTAGTGCTATCTTGGATCTGCAGTTACCACTTATGCAGATGAACCCAGCTGTTTCCCTCTGATTTTCATACCAAGCTGCTAATTGCTGATAGCAGGTTTATTTTTACTACTGTGCTACCCTTGGTTATCCTTGTAGTTGTGAACTGTCAAAATATTAGGGATTTGGGGCTCTTGTTTTTCATCACATCAGAATTGTTGTCTTGAACATAGCACAGGTGGGATGTTGCAGAGATCATCGTGTTTTGATCTGTGGATGTGAGGAACTACTGAAGTTAAGGCACCCAGGGAATATGAAGTACAGGCATTTTAAGGAAACAGGATCATTGGCCCCAGAAAGTCGCAAGCAAAAACTTCTGCAACCTGATCTCTCTTCAGCGTTGAGGTATGAGAAGTTTGAGAAATTTAACTTTAGAGTCTTTTCAAAATTTCCAAATGTGCTATTGAGAGACTGAAGTCTGTGTTTACAGAAAAATAGTGGTTGCGCACTATTGCTAAGACTTTGTGATAGTCCAGTAACGCGAGGCCCACGATTTTGTTGTTGTAGAAGATGCCTGTGCTTTCTAATATGAAGGCATGTATGGCATATCTCAGCTTTCCATGTTTGTTTTTAGTTCTGACTTCCACTGTTGACATTTTGCACAAGAACTTCTGTAATGTGTGAATATAGAGAGTGTCCAATAAAAGGGTGAAGGTAGGTCATGGTCTTGCACAGAGGAGATAATGCTAGATGGAAAAGAAGGAAAAAGCACACAGGCAATGCAAATTATACCGATTCAGTTACTTTTGAAGTGGGGTAAGTGCTGTAGTATTACCATAGCTGCTCTTCCTTGCCTTTGTTCTGTCATTACCTAAGAAAAGATTGTTGTTTGATAAACAACGTGTAGCATTGGATGCCAGATGAAAGCATAGCCAAGAGATTAGATTACATTATCAAGGGGGAGAGGAAGGAAGATGCATTGAGAACGGGTCTGTTACAAGTCACCAGGTAATTATCAAGCTCCATAATTATAAAGGGGTAGCCTCTCCTTTCTAATGTCTGCTTTAAATGTTAGTTGTGATTAAAAGCAGATCATTGGGTGGAGGGAGGAGCGGGCTTTTGTTATTTCTCCATCCAGGTTGTTGTTGAAACAAAGAAAAGCTGCAAAAGTGGAAAAAGTCCTCTAATGATGTGTATGTTTGTGTGTGTTTGGAGGACAAAGACTAAGGGGATTGAGAGAGCTCTGAATTTTGGAGTTCTCAGCAAAGTGGATGTAAAAATCAGTCTGAAAATAGTGTGGCATGAAGAAAATGCCTTTTTTTTTTTCCCTCCTGGTAATGAAGTCACAGGTCTGGTTTAGCTAATGTGACGAGAGAGACCGATATAAAGTGAAACCATTTTTCAGAAGGTGATGTGTGACCTTAAAATCAAGGAAGCAGCAATCCTGAGGGCTTGCCAGTCCTCTGCTCCATGAATCCAGTGACGACTAGAGCTGTAGTACATTGGAGTGTCTCCACAGGTTTCAGAATTGAGGGAAAGAGAAAGGTACCTTATTCTATATTAAACCTAATGCTGATATCTCCACTGATAGATAATATAATTTTGCCATATTTTTTCCTTTGTGCCGCAAGTCGTTAGAAATATAAATCAAATTTTGCTAGCTGCAATAACTGTATTCTTAAATAGAAAGGGGATTTCTCCCTTTTTAAAATCTCTACATACGTAGTTGAACAAAAGCCATTTTTCAGGCCCATGTGCTGGTCTGTTCCCATGTTTGCTCTGATAAATACTGTACACCCTCATAAAATTGTCTGAAGTCCCACAGGTAATGCTGTGGAAATACCTGCATAACCACCACCCCCCTGAACGTGAGGTATCACCTCAGATTTGGGAGAATGAACTAAATTTTAAAGGACTAAATTTTTCTTCTTTATGCTTAAGAGCCTGAAGGGCTTTAGCAGCTTGGTTTTGGTAAACTGTAAACACAAAGCATAAAGCCTAATGGTTGACACTCAGTTGTCGACATTGGTTGCTCACTTGTGTCAATGTAGTAAGAAGCATCAAACTTATGTGTTTAGGGTGGAAAATCTGCCGGCAGTGGGTTCCTTTTTTTAAAGCAGAACTTCTGTTTTAAGGGTTAGTAGTCAATGTGAATCCTCAAATCCAAATCAGTTTCCATTGCTGAAGCACTCTACTTTTCCGAGTCTTAGACTCTCACTGGTGATCTGTGAGGACTGTGGGAAGGAAGGCAACCTCAAAATTATGTATGGCAGTTTAAAAATTGCCTTTTTATGTCTTCATTGTTTCTGACTCCGACACGCTAGGAAGATTGCCAGGTTGGTGGGAAAACAATGGCTGAAATTCTGTCTTTTCTGTTGTAGCCACTCACCTTTTCACCCTTGTCTGCCTGGCCATCCCTGTTGCTGAATATGTAGTTGCTGTGGTTGCAGTCTCTCCAGAGAGGTGAGGCTCACTTGGTGCAGAAAGCCTGTCACTCTGAAAGGGCTCAGGAGCACCTTTCAGAGGGTGTGTCCTGGAGAGCCGGGAAAAGGACTGTGGCTTTAACTGGAAGAGCATCAAAGTGCTGTAGAACAGGAAAGAAGGGAGGGCAAAAAAACCCCAAACAAAACCCAAAACAAACAGATGAACTAAAAAACTTTCAGAAACGTGAGAGAGGCCTTCTGATTTGGGCTCAGACCCGGAATATGTCTTAAGTCTCTGGCTACTACATCAATTAAGTTCAGTTACGACGAGAACAGGCATACGCCTTTGGGAGCCAAAGGGAAATATTGGTGAATAAGCTGCACTGGGTAGTTGTTCCATTCCTAACAAACAATGCTCTTAAGGAGGACAATGAGGGTGCTGTTTTGATGAGATTCTAATTCGTGACTGGAATAGTTTAGCATAAAACATGGAAATTTTGCTTTGTCAGAGGCCTGTGAGTGGTACTGAAACTGTAGTTGTGGTCAGTGCTATTGTGAGATGCAAACACTGGAAGATGTGATCTCTGCCATGAGTTTTCACATGTTCTTTTCATGTGCCTGGTGGGTCATGTACAAAAGACTTGTCGTAGTTTGAAGAGCAGGGAGCAAATGGACTTGCAAATGCCAGGGAGTCAGCACATGGGTTGCTGTGAAGTCAGCAGCATTAATTGCATGGTCTGCTGTATTTAGCTCATTAGTCCGGAGTGAAACTTGAAATACTTAAATTTAGAGTGCTGTGTTAGACCTGATCCTCTTGGAATTGATTAAGAGGATATTTTTTGGCTTTCACTACCACATGTAGTGCCCATAATGTGGACTTGTCTGTGGGAAGCAGCCTGCCCTGGTTAAATAGTACTTAGTAAGGTCCCAGCCTTACTGAAAAGCTTCTCCTCCTCCCACATCTTTTGTCTTGTCTTTTTTTTTTTTTTTTTTTTAAAGTCGGTTTTGTGGAAGTTAAATATTACAGTGGTATTTCAGAGCAAATTCTTCAGATCTTAAAAAGAAAAGAAAAAGAAAGGTGGGGGAATGGAGGGATGGAGGTAGAGAAAAGCTCCACATGGCAAACCATTGTCTCTGGAAATCAAACACGCCCACTAGGTGTTTTTCCATCGGGAACTATTGAATCAGCCCTCTGCATCCTGATCAGAGAGATTGTAAAAGTAGGGCGCTTGCAGTGAATAGACTGGTTTTTGTCAGTAGCTTTGAAAAACTGCCTGCCAGAGCTCGCATGCTTTTGTGCAGTAATTTGTTTATCATTACTTCCTTCCTATGAAAACAGAATAAAAGGAGTGACAAGCAAAATACACCTTTAGATGAGATTTTTCCGTTTGAAGACTGAATTGTTTTGTAAGAACAGTGTGATGCTGTGCATTTGTCCCCTCACACAGTGGGAACCTGGGGAGGAATCGCTGCTGGGGGGTGCCCTTTGGGAGGTGGGAAGGCAGCAGGATGCTCCATCTCTACAGGGTTCCCAGCATCTGCTCAAGTGCGAGAGAGAAGTAGACTGCATGGAACTCGGATACAGGGGAAAAAAAAAAGGTGCTTGGCAGCACAGATTAGCTGCATCCCCTGGGTACAGCCATGTGATAAAAGGATGGGTTGGCAGTCGCAAGCCATGGAGTTACCAGGTTGTGTGACTTTTCTTCCCCTGAGCCAGGAGTTGCTGCTGAGCTGAAGTAACTGAGGTACGTGTGGGTGGTTCTCCTGTGCCAAAAAAGGGATTGTAACTTGAGCCACGAAGGTGGTTTACCTGAACTCCTTTTGCTTGGGCTTGACCGCAGTGGGTTAGGACTGGTGAGGTCCATCACCGTGCCTCAGAGGAAGGGGAGGAACACTGCTGAGACTCAGTAACTCCAAGAGCTTTCCGCTGTTTCAAAGTGCAGATTTTAACTGGGTTCGGAATTAGGCCCCGAAATGTGAATTCAGGTGAAGGGTAGTAACCTTCAGGCAGTCAGGGCTTTGGTTGACTCTTCTCTAATTGTTGTGTCTCAGTGAGGAATCTCACAGTTGGCTGATGGCAGGGGTGGCGTGAATGAACAACCATTGCTGTTAGCTGAGCACCAGCACATTTAACCAAGCAGCCACGAGGTGATGGTTACAGCTTTAGGTTTCTCTTGATCACAGGTAAGCAAAAGCTGGTGACCCTCAACATTAAGTACTCCCCATCCCATCTCTTGAGTTGCCTGGTTCCTGGAGGGATAGGTGTGCTCATGTATTATTTTTTTTTAACATTCAGAAGGCATAATTTCACCTCACCTCTTTTTTAACCAAATAACTTGCTTTGCACACAAGTGCAGCATAGACTTGGTTAAGAAAGTTGAAAGTCCCTGTTGTTTTTTAGAAGTTATTGTTAGCTATTCATTTCTATTCAGATGGCATATAGTGTCTGGGGGTTTTTTTTCATGCAGGCTTGGCATAGTCAATGATGAGCCCATTTTGACCTTACAGGTCTCAGTGCCAGTGAGGCAAAGAGAGCCTGGGAAGTGTGATGTGTTTTCCATGGGGAGTCGTGGGTGATTAGCAGTTGGCAGTGAGCTGATATGGAACTATAATGCAAGAGTGGCTGTGGTAATTGTTGTGTTGTCTGTGTCTCAGGAAGAGGTGTGTCTGCCTCTCGCCCGCAGTAAAATTGATGACATGGTCTGATAGACAAGTGCTACATAAAGACTGAGAGGAATTTATAGGCACCTGAAGGCAATACAAGCCGATGATGAAAGGCTGTTCTCAGTGTTAGACACTAATTCATAGTGAAGTGAAATCCTCACAAGGGCTTTGTGTCTGCTGTGCAGCTTACCAGGATGAAAGCTCACCTAAATGGCAGCAGGTTGTAATTCAAACACGGTTTGGTGCCATGTTGAAGTTCACAAGAGGAAAAAAAAAAAGTAGAAATATTAATTAGACTTTAGCTGCAAACTTGTTATTGCAGCTCTTTCTCAAGAATCTCAACTACACTTTTTATTCTTAATTAGCTAGTTGTTTTAGTATCTGCCTTTTTTTTTCCCCCATTTTGGTCGTCTTAATTATGTGTATTCAATGCATTAACATCAAGAAATACTTCTGAAGTAGTGTGAAAGATAGATGTGAACCAATTGGGTTAGAATTGTACAGTTGTCGTTTTTGCAGCTATCTGAACATTTTGTTCTGGGGAATAACATGTTTACTCAGTCTTGTCCTCTGCCTCCAAAGCCTGTTTAGGTAGTTCATCAGGTTTCTGTGAAGTAGGAGTACAGTGACACACAAAAAACCGAGTAGTTTAGGAGGTGTTTCACTTCTTAAAATGTTGCTCATGATGTAAGGACTGCTATGAACTAGTACTTGTTACTTCATGTTTTTTTTTCTTCCAGAAGATACCAGTGTCCAGTGATAAGCAAAAGAATTGTTAGAATCCCAAATGCAGAACAGAAAACTGGGGCAATTTATGAGAGCAGATTAATTACTGTTACACCCTGTGTTCTAATAGGATTGTTGGGGTCATTGTGGTCTGTAAGAAAGGCCAGACTTGGAGAGAAATACATTAAAGAAATGGAAGAAGTTTCAGGCACATGTTCCCTGGATCTAGAGAGTGGTGTGTTTGCCAGGAACCTTCTTTTTTCCCTTTGTCAGCTGATTCATAAAAGATAGTGCATTTCCTGTATGCTGTTGGAGAGAGAGAGAGAGAGAGAGAAGCTGCTTTTTGGGTGACTGTAGCAATCTGAGCGCTCGGTAGTGAAGGCTGATATTGGTATTGCATTGTCCTTTCAGAACCATCCTATCAGATGTTCTCTTTGCTGGTGAAAGGGCATATTCTTTCATTTCTCGGACAGAATGCTGAATTTCCATGTGTGCTGTAGTTCAGAGACTGCGTTTTTATCTATGTATAAATGTAGTTACATTATGTAATTGTTGTTCTCACCTTTTCCTCACGTAATCAAAATCTATTTGTTTTCCTGTTCTTGGTCTGTATCACTAAGTTTCCTTGCAAAGCAAAAAGCAGTGGAGCGGCAGAATTCTTTTAGAAACATTAGAGGTGCCAACAATAACGGTGAAGATACAAAGTTCATAAATATTATTGTTTATTTATTTCCAAACTAATTTCTTTCACAGTCTGTTTTTACACTTCATCTTCTTGTAACTTTGAAAAAAATCAGACGATGTCATTTTGTCCTGTTAAAGGAGGTCAAGTTGTACTTTAACGCCTCAAATTATCTGAGGCTCTTCTCAAATATGCCAAACAAGTTCTCCATTTCCAAGGTCAAAATCAGCTAGATTCCAGTGTCTCTGGAAGCTTTTTTTCCCCTTCAGGAGCCATCTTGCTGTTCCCTGGATGGGGTCTCCCGGTCGCTCTTTCAGTCCATTCGCTTGAGTTAGTCTTTACCAAACTCTGTGTGGGTTTCCCCCCCTCCGCCTCCAAATCTTACTCAATTGTTTTTCTGTGAACCACAACTTGCCCTTTTCCACCGCTAATGATGCTTTTCCTTCTGACTTGCTCCTTTTGTGAACACTGGCCTATTCAGCGGCTGAATTTCTCATTGCTCCCAGCTTGACCTTTCTTCGTTTTGTTGACTTCATGCTTTCAAATTTTTGTCTGCTTTTCCTCCCTCTCTTTTTGTTCCTCTTCTCTTGTCTTTTCCCTGGCACTGTATTTCTCCATCTTAGTGTGTCCCACCCTTCCTGTTCATGTCAGCTGCCTCTCATTTTGTCACTTCTGGCAAAATCAAACACCTTGATAAGAAAATTTCCAGTTGTATTGTATTTTCCTTTTCAATTTGTTGCTTTGTATACAATTTCTCTGATTCTTCTCCTTTTCCAGTAGGCATTTACTATCCGAGGTTTTATAAATTGATGAGTGACAAGAGATGGACTGAGTCAAAACAGTTATTTTCAAAAAGGGGAAAGTATATCATAAATTGGAAAAAATGCACCTTGAAAGTAATTCATGGCAGCAGAGTCAGCTTTTTCACATCAACATCCTTTTCTCAGGGAGCGAAAACAAACTCTTCCACAAAGCTGCAAAACTCATGAAGCCTCTGATAAATTGGTATATCTGTTGGTTGTCTGTTGTCTTCTGAATTTTCGGAGGGCTGTAGCTGAACTTCTGGTGTATTAAACACACACTGCAGGACAGAAATACTACGCCCCATCTGCAGGGATAAAACCTTATCTGGAGTCAGTGCCAGTCTGGACACCAAGTACTTCACGTGGGGATGGTGTTGGCTCAGTTAGCCTTTTGGATGTGGTGTGGTGACATAGACCTAATCTCCTGGTGAAACCAGACCGGAATATGCCAATGGTCTCACAGCTTGGCAAAATACAGTTTGAGAACCTGAAGACTTGGGGCATATGTGTGTTTGTTTGTTTATTGTTATTTGTTTGGCTTTGGTTTTGTTTTTTTTTTTTTTTTTTTTGTATCTTGTTCCAAATGTCAAGACTTCTAGGTACTCTTCCAAGTTTTATGTTTTCCTCTGATTCCTTTTGCTCACTCCAGAATTTTCTCCAGCTGTGTGTCTTCACTGACTCTTGCCCCTTCCTCATCTCTGTGCTTCCTTCCCAGGTTTCCCTTTCCTGATATTTCTTGCTTTGAACTGACAGTTGCTGTGATATATATCAAATTGTTCTCTTTTTTTCCCCCTGAAACTCTTTTGGTGCATTTTCTTTCTTATCCTCTAATTTCTACTGTTGATGACCTCTTCCTTGCTTCTCCCTACTGCCTACTAAAGCAAAGTCCTTGTGGTTTAAATTCCCATTATCGCTGTCTCTTGACTGTTCAGATCCTTTTCTGCAATGGATAAGTGGTTTCTTCAGTAACAAAAGCAGTGATGCCACCCCTTTTCTCCTTCCCCCTCCCTGCAATACCCAGTGAATTCAAGTCACAACAAAGGGAGACAGGGAAAGGGACTTGCGATGGCACAAGTGGGGAGTGGGGTTGCTCCGGTTGCCATAGAAACGGAGTTGCCCATTTTGGCATGCGAGCATCGAGAGATTTAAGTAATGACATCCTTGAAAATATACTGTGGGTTTCCTGCAAGTTGGCTGCAGGGTTGTTCTCAGCTCTCTGGGTTGTTTCTTTTTTTTTTTTTTTTTTTGTCTGCTCTCTTAACCTTTCTGATTGACCTGTTTGCAGAAACGTTCTGTATCCCGTCGCTGCCTTCCAATCGGATACAGCCCCGAGGGTAAAGTTCACTGTTTAATTCCGCAAGCGCTTAGGGACAATGCTTATTATAAAGGTACACAGAGGACTGTTGTACTTGCTCTGCAAGTGTTAATGGAACCAGTGTATTTGTCAGGAGGGGAAAATACAGCTACTCCTGTGCAGAAAGCAAGCACAGGCTTGGACTGGAAGGAGAAAAAGGAAATAAGAAAGAATATATATTAGGAAAAGAAAATTATTAGTTACATGGATTCCCTCCTGGTCTGTAGGGTCTATGTACTTGGAGCAGAACAAAATGACAATTTCAATTTTAGAACTTTTAAATGACAGCTAAATCCTTGCATTGAAAATAAACCACAGAATGGAAATCGCTTTGCATGATAACTTTTAAAGCACCTCCTTTCTTATTTACTCTATTACTTCTTATTTCCTGCTACTGTGACTTTTGCAGAATTTCACATGCCTGAGATATTCAGCTATTTAAAAACCTGGTAGGAATAAATTTCATGGTTCATGGTGGAGATGATGGCTGTTAATCTGTTGGGCTGACTTCTGAAATGCATCTGCCTGCTGGTGTGGACATCTGGGGCTGTTTGCAGATGTGCCTGAGGGTGCCTCTTCTCAGAATGCCGTTTGTCTTTTCTTCATGGCAATATTTCTCCTATAGATACTGAACTGTACTTCATTTATTTGTACTTTGGAATCTCATTAGTTTTGCCAACAGAGGAAGCATTTCTGGATATTGTCATAACATAACAATATTAAAGGAAGCATTGATTTGTCTAATCTAATCTCCTCAGTAAGTAATGTGAATGGAAGGAGCATTGTCAATTTGTGAATACCTTTTGGTTTACTTCTGTGCTTACAAAGCAGAGTATTAAATGTAACAATATTTACATATTTTACATATTTACATCCTGTTATTTTTCTGCTTGATAGTACAACATTTGCCACACTAAATTAAAAAGCAAAAAAAGGATGGAAAATTGGATCCCAGCTGTCTGCTACTGTTGCTTGTGGCCAGCAGAAATAAGAAAGTTAAAGCTCAGGCTGAATGGTTGAAGAAAGTATTAGTTTAGCCAAAACACGTTAATTGTTCTTTACCACCAGCCTAAGAATACCAATGTAAGAGTTTTCATGTAAACCCGTGACCAAAGCTACATAAGTAAGTCTCTCAGCTCCTTTGAAATCACAGGTAGCTTGGAACCACGAGAAAGTTTCCTATGGAAATAACTAATGCTTAAGCACTTTAAATTCCATTGGCAGTTGAAGAAATAACGTGTTGTTTAGATCATGGAACATTTTTGTCTTACTTTATTTGTACCCATTGCACCAAATAAGGCTTGCCCTGTATTAAATGTTACTTTTTACAATTACTAAAGAGGCACTTTTATGCCTTGAGTTTATTGCAGCTGTTGGTGGGGGGCATTGGGGACTAAACATGTTTTGAGTCTAATTGCAAGTGATTGGTTTTTCATTTTTCCTTCCATGTCATTGTTTAAATTCTGCTCTTTTGACATGTTTTGTCCTAAAGCACTGCCTGTTTACAATTCAGTACTTCTATTACCTTAAGGCCCAGCTAAGCAAATCCTGTTCTGTGGTAGTAAATGTCTTAGTTCTTGACAGATGTTGCAGCAGGAATCTGATGGATATGACATCTACAGCATTAGAGCTGAAATGATGAGAAATAATCTATATCTTGTCAGCTTACAGTAGAATCAGAGCTCTCTTTTAGTGGAAAGAAACAGTAGCTGTTTCCCACTACAGGTTAAGAAATACATTTTTGCTTGTTTTGTTTGTGGGGGTTTTTGTGGTTTTTTCTTTTCTTTTCTTTTT
Organism: Acropternis orthonyx; assembly: GCA_035583155.1. Classification (NCBI taxonomy): domain Eukaryota; kingdom Metazoa; phylum Chordata; class Aves; order Passeriformes; family Rhinocryptidae; genus Acropternis; species Acropternis orthonyx. Next base: position 5,031,593 of record JAWWEU010000125.1, read on the forward strand.
TTTTTTTTACATTTAGTGGGGAAAAAAGTGCAAGTCTTTCCCACAATCTGAATTTGTAAAATAAGCTGTAGTTGTTACAAAATTTTATCTGAAGGAGATACACATCAGTATTTCTCAGACTCTGAGAGCTAATTTCAAGCCAGTTTTTGTTTTATGCACCCAGATGTTTTGGATTTACTGGGTCTACACTGAAAACCGTGGGTGAATTTGGCCCAGAAGCTATATGACTTAATCATAAAAAAGTTGTGTTATCTTAAAGGAAATTTTCCTGACAGATGTACTAGCCGCTGAGCTGTCCAGCGGTTCCCAAAGTAGCAGTCAGGAGAACTGCTGGTGTTGGCTTTCCTTTTCAACTCAGCAGGAAAAGAGCAAATACGGAGATAAAGGCTTCATCCTCCAGGGAAGTTCTTTGATCCCACGGTGGCTATCCCAGAGTAACTCCTCAGGAGGACACTTGTATTCCAGGGTGAAGATTCCCCTTCTTTCTGTTTTTGCTGTGTACAAAACAGGAGCTGAAGAGGGTAAGAAGCATTAATCCTGGAATACAAATGTCCCAACAGGATTAGCCTAGCCATTGACATCGCTAGACAAACCAGGGAGGAGGGAGAGTTAAAGCAGTCTGTATTCTCTTCATTTGCTTTTTAAAGTTCAAAATGCTCCCTGCCATGCCCGCAGCTAAGTTCAAATCTGAGGAAGCCTTCCCTGGGATTGGTTTTCCATACCTGCCATTCCCGACTTCCCTCTTTTTTTTTTTGGTTTGCTCGTCAGTGCAGACGTGTTCTTAAGGACAGAAATCACAGTGGCCTCGATGAGAAGGCAGCTGCTGACAGCTTTACTGCTCTTTGTAATTGCTGTTATTCTCTGCTAGCAGTGTGGCTTTTCCAAAAGTATTTCTGTGGAATTCAGTGGAATTCTGAAAATTGTACTCTGAGTGTTTAAAAGGTGCCGTATTTTTATTGCCAAATCTTTCTTTCTTCGTATTTTCTTTCCCAAGTTATTCTAATATAGAACTTACTGTTCACTTTTTGAGTGTATGCTACTGTGAATTAGTCCCCACCCTCTTTCATAGTTGACATTCTGATTTGTGCACAACTACTAGTTCTCTAGGAATATTGGATCCTCGACAGTAACAGCTTGAATTCTAAAGTATTTTTCCAAACTCACGTACAGGCAAAACAATACTCCTACTTTCTAATGAACTGGCAGAATAAATCTGAATTTTCTATCATGGGAGCATTCTGAAAGCCTGCGTGACAGATTCAGTTACATTGAGGGCATGAGTTTTTTTCTGAGGTTTTTCATGTTTTAAGAAGTCTTCTGAAGATGATTCCATTCGTAATATATCCCATGTGTGGGGCACTGTCGTTTATTCTTTCTTACACTCTGCAGGTTGCTGATTGCATGTACCTTTTGAGTGCATCCTTTGGCATCCAGGAGCATAAACAAAGCTGCAGACACTGTGTTCAACAGCAACGTGATGTGTTTGTGAATTAACTAAGTAGCCTTGGGTTCTATGTGGGTTTCCCCCCACTGTTGGAAAGGCAATTTATTCCTTTAATGAGACCGGAGATTTAGAATTGAATTAAGCAGAAAATGTGGGTTGATATAAAAGCCAGTTAATAAATAAGTTAAATTACAGGTCTTTTCAGTTAAAGAGGTTTTGAAGAAACAATTTAAGGGCTGATGAGGTGTTTGCTTTCTTTTGACAGAACTGAACTGTTGGGAGTGATTGTTTTCTTATGATTATAACCTCTAAGGAATACCGTGCCCTTGGTTTTTGATAACTGAGAAACCACTGAATTAAAATAGAAGGCAGCTCCAGAAGTGGATATGTGTGATTTTAGGGAAGCTCATATGAACATCCTGTGGTTTAGGAAAGATCAAGCTGCGGGAAGGAGAAACCACCCATTTTTCTAGAGCGGCATAAAAAGATTCACAGCAGGAGGGCTATTTTGCAGCCATGTCCCACTGCTGAGTGAACCTCTTCAGCCAAGTTAGGCGTGCAGCCACATGGAAGTTTAAATAGGGAAACCAAGCGCAGCCCCCGGATGCATCCTAGGAATCATCAGGTGTTGGTTAATGGACCTTATTTCTGTCTCACTCCTGTCAGCTGTGTTTATCCTTTGCCACCTCGTGCTTTTTCATATCCTGAAGGGGATTTTATCTGGCTCGGGAGTGTTTTATCTCCTCTTACATGGGCATTTACTCCTCACTGCTCCCCAGGAGACTTGTACTTTTTGCCTTTCCTCTTCCCAACATCTCCCTCCTTTTGGGAGAGGCACAGTTCAGAGCCAGCTGCTCTTACCAGAAGTTCACACAGTGCCTGGCTATAGAGGCGGAAAGCTTTTGAAGTTGCGTGTTGGAAGGAGAAAGGACCCTCTTGAGACTTTGGTATGTGTTTCATAGTTATGGACACGGGTCACAGGTGGCCCCTTTTGGGCCCAGGTGTGTGAGCAAGAGGCCACCCAGCAGGTGGAGGAAGCCACGGGACTCCCAAGGCGTTTGGGGACAGGTTGGGCACGCTCATGGATTTTGCTCCTTTCAGTCCCTTTTGGAGGTACAGAAGGGAGTCAGCCGTGGCCCAGGTCTCCTTTGTAGTTGCAGAGGAAGTTGCAGGCTGGAGATAAGGCTTCCAAAGATCCGGACCAAGTCAGACTGGATGTCTGGCACTTGGCTGTAACCGCGCAAGGAAGTCTTTCAGCATCAGAGTGAAATGGAACGCAGGTCAGAGACTATGGGGTCAGGAGACAAAAATTGCCAAGTTAGCTTGGAATTCCAGGTCAAGAGTTTTTCGTCCTTTCATTAAACACAGCAGAAGGCATTTCTGATTACCCATCGTACTGATAATGCAGTAGAGTCTAGTGGTCCAGATCCTTTTATGCTTGGCCTTGCGCTGGCTGCCTGTGCTCTGAAGAGCTTTCTTGGAATTGAGACTGGTGCATGAAAACGTATTCCCTGGGGTTTTTTGTGCAAGAAAACTGACCTATTTTAAAGGGGAAAATTAAAAAAAAAGCACTGAAAATCATGGTATCTTGATGTTTTTACTCTTTTTCAATTATTATGTTATACATATTAAAAAATTACTTGATCGTATGCTTGGTGAACAAAAACCTGTAAGTTCCAGAGCTCACTGTCTCATAACCGAAGCCATCCTGGAAAGGAGAGGGGGATGTTTCCCTTGAGACCCTTTTCCCGCTCCCTGTGATCTTTGAGCCTTGTCCCCCTGTGCATGGCTTCTCTTCTTCACCTCGTGCTCCAGTCTTCTCCTTGCCCAGGAGCATCCTGAGGGACACGCGTGTTAACCCTCATTGGAGTTTCAATCCTTTTTTCAGCCTCTTTTCCCCACTCCCCTGCAAACTGTGCTTGCTGTTGATCTGTAAAACACAACCAGATTTTGTTTGTGTCTTGGATGGTTCAGTTTGCTGAATGATTTGGCTTTTGAAATCGTGTGGCTGACATATCCTCTTTAGATTCTTGTTAGTAGTCCAGACTGTAAATAATAGTAGAATAGCGCATTTGTAATCAAAATACAGCATGTCTTTTCCTTGGAGCTGCCCTCGCCATTGCCATTCTGTCTCATTGCATACAAGTTGGTTTTATCTCCACTGTTGGGAGTTGAACGTTTTGGGTCCATCCAAATTAAAACCATGGAACTGCTTTACTTGTCAGACAGTGGAATCTTTTTTTTTTTATGTTGTTCAGTCACACACATTGGTTCATCCTTTTGAATTTACCATTTGTTACCTGTCTGGGTCTGCCTGTGAAGTAACCAACTTGATGAGACTGCAACTCTGTGGCAGCTTGCCAGTATTTTCTTAGGTTTTTCTTGGAACATTCAGTTTAGGAAGTGGACTAATTAGCGCGTAAACATTGTTTAGCAGAAGAACTCCAATTAGCACTGTTTGGCCTGGCTTCAGTGATAAACAAAGTTAGATGCACGTCAGTGTTTGTCCTAACAGTTTATAAAGTCTGGTTTGTGCTCCCAGGGGACAGCACACACCAGATACATTAAATAGTCATTGCAGTCAAGGCCATGAGAAAAAGCTTGCTGTGTCAAGCTTAATAGGCTGTGCATGATACATTAGCGAGCTCCTTTGGAAGCTTTCCATTAATCTTAATTATTCTGAAATACTAACTAAATCTTTCCAAATAGGTCTTTTTCGTGTTATTGTCTATCTGCTTCCATAAGAAAAAAAATTGTGGCACACTCTTCAGTCCCCTGTAAAGTGGTGAAATTTAGGTTTGCAATGCGTATTTTAGTGTCCTCCCTGTATTTTCCATGTTTTGTTAAAGCCTAAAACTAAGCTAGATCCCTATCAGCGCAAGCATAGGCAAGCTTCTTGCCCCAAGAAAATTGCTGTCCTCATTTTGGCATGACAAAATTAATACTGATAACCAGGTGGGATAAGCTTGGACTACCCTTGTGGTCATATTGCAAGTAGCCAAGTGTGGGAACACATGTATGCTTCGGTGGTTCTAAGGGGGAGGTGCTTGTCCAGCTAAGGTGGGCTTATATGTAAGAAACTGAAGCCTAGAAGGTTGCCGGAGTGTAAAATAACCATTCCTCCTTTCCTACTCCAAGCACCTTAGTCACAATTTTGTTGGCTGTTTTCCCCGTTGTCCTATTAATTCCTTGAGCCTGCATAGGAGCAGGAGAGTTGGAGAGCATGGATAACTTCATATGCCAGTTCGTTGTGTTGTGACTCTGAATTTATGATACAAGGCAAACTGGCACTGAGGTTGATTCCAGTGGTGGTATCTTTAGATTGTAGTGAGGTGACTAAAGTAAATACGAAATATTCTATGTGTACTAAAAATACTTTAATTAATTGAAGTAATCCTAACTCTGCATGAGAGAAGAAAGCAGCTCTTAAGGTTTTGCTGCATCGGCTGTATTTGTATTTCAGAAATTACTATGAATAGGGGACCCACAAAGGACAGGTATATTCTTAGCTGTAGAGTGGTTTGAAAGTCTGTTTTGCTCCTGACAGCAGTACATGGACCACAGAAGCAGCCCAAATAAAACAGAGCTCTGTTCAGTCTTAAAAATCAGTCTCTCCAACCAATTCAAAGGCATTGTTTAAAAGTCCAACTCCCATTTTTATCAATCAGCCAAGTGAAAAATAACAGATGCAAATAAAGTGAGACTGTTTCCATCCCCTTTCTCCTTTAGGCAACGAGACAGATTCAAAGCTTATAGGCACCCATGGTGGGACTCTGCATGTATATTACTTGTCATTAAGCAGTGCAGGATGTTGGGCTGCCCTTTCACTCAGCCCTGGGTGTTTAACTGAGGCAGTGGAATTGTCCCCTCCCCAGGAGAGGAAGGAAGCAAACCTAATGTTTAACTGTTTATTGCACCTCGGTGTCACCTGTGCTCCGCTGAGACAGCTGCCCTGTGTGTGGAATCAGCGGATGACATTCTTGATGCTCCAGCTGCAGGAGGAACACGTGTTCCTCAAATTTAATTTGCTGGAAGGTTTTTTTTTTATAGGGGCTGGAGAAAATCCTTCCTCCAAAAACAAACATCAGAATAGCCCGTTGTTGCTGAAGAAGATGGGACGCAGTCATTCTCTTCCAGGATGTGGTTTAAGTTACTTCTTAGCTTTAACTAAGCACATTCACATTTTCTAACATTTGCTTTCCCTTTTCTGAATATTTTACTGTAGTTTTAGGATTTTCTAAGTTGCTGCTATGTCCTTCTCCTTCCCCGATGTTCTTTCATTGTCTCACTCTTTACCTTGTTCTTCCTCTCATTACTCCACTCACCAACAGGCCAGATTTCAATTTAACAGTTTGGGTTGATACTTTACACAAACCCTTGAGACATTACCAAGTGAAGGGTGGTGAGGTTCTATTGAAAGATTTGCTTATTAGAAGTTTTTTGTCTCCTAAAACCGCAATAAATTATGATTGCATTAATTAGAAATCAGTGATCTCTTCCCACCTGCCATCATGTGAAGATACTTCAGAGGAGTAGCCATGTACTGCTTAAAATTATTTATTTGGCCTATAGTGGAGGAGTCCTCTGTGAGTTAAACACATCTAAAAAGCAGTCTTTCAATGTATGCCATGTGAAAAGATGCACAGAAAGTAATTCCATTTCAGATGTCCGAATTCCCTAATTATTCACATTTGCAAATTCAGTTCTTGCTTGCAGAAAACTGATAAATTGTGTCTCATTAATTTCCAACTTGGTCCAAGTTTTTGTTTGGTTTTTGGGTGTGGTTTTTTTTTTTGTTTGTTTGTTTGGTTTTTTTGTTTGTTTGTTTTTGCATTTACAAGGGACCACTCTTGGGAAATATTGCAAAGACCAGGTTAAAAACGAGCGGTGTTAAAAAAGTTCCCATAAAATACGGGAACTGATTGATGGTGAAGTGCATTGATAAAAACTGGTCTCACATCAGAAAGTAAATTACTAACTGCATGATTTTTGTAAAGGTCTACTTTTCCCTTGTGCCTGGGAAATTTTATTGGGGTTCTAAAACCAAATACACCCCAGATTAATTCCAGCACATGCCAGCTCGGTGTTGTGTGCTTCTCCTGCAGGTTTTAAAGAGCTTGCAGGTGTTTTTTTGTAACAGAAAAACACTTGCAGTCTTAACCGTGTGGCTGTATTCTGGAATATACCTTTCTGGAAAAATAAATTTGAGTAGCTAAAAAGATACAAACCATTAGTGGAAAGCATGTGAGTGGCACCTAAAGATAGAGATGGTTCTCTCCACCAGAATATCTGAGGAGCTCAGGGTCCTACCGTCATTAATGGTGTTTATGCATCTAAGAAACAGGTGGGAACAGCAGTTGTGGGAACACAGGTTAAATGCATATGCTCAGAACCTTATGGGAGACTCAAAGGGAGCTAAGAATCACATCCAACTTTCTTTAAGTCCAGTAACCAATTTTGCTTAACTACTCTTTTATGCCTTTTCCCCTTCCCTGTTGATTTTTCCTTTTTTCTAAGTCAGCTATAGAACAAGGCTCTAGTGAATTGAGCAGCAACTCATTTCCTTTGCCATCGCCAGGAAATACACGGAGCAATTAAGGGTGGCTGGATGGGAAAAGGGCTTTCATTTCACTGAGATACAAAAGTTCCCAGGCCTTCCTGGCTTTTCAGCAGCCTACCAGGTGGTCTGACTTGGAGCTAAGTCCCCCGTGTTCCCATGTCCATGGCAGCAGCAAATTTGAGGAAACAGGACTGAAGGCCTGAAGGATTTCATTTTTTGCTGAGTTTCATTGCCTAGCAGCTGTTTTAAAAATCTCAGTTTCTGTTTCCTACCTCTTTCTTTATTATCTAGAGCAACAGTCAAAGAACTTCCATCCACAGTGTATAGATTCGCACAGGAATATCCTTGAATTCTCAATGTGCGTGAAGATTACCAAACACGGTGTATATTTTAAGGGATCTGCTGATCCTGGATTGCACAGAGATGCTTAGTGGCTGTTTTTCTTTCAAATGTTGACCTAAAAATGTAACATTTGCCCACAATGCAAACTCCATGGGACAGCAAGTTGCGGCTTGTGGAAATGCACTATGCCCACTGGTGTGAAATGAGAGTCTTGATATTTCATGTGGAAACACGACTTTGGCTTGAAACTGATACAAGAGATTTACAAGATAAAACAGCTGAAAACTCCAGCAAGTTCTAACAAAATGCTCTCCTTAAATAATGCTCACCAAGTAAATATTATTGTTTATTGGAAACCCCTTCCCTACAGGAGTCTATCTTTACCATTTACTTCCCTAGGATCTGAATAACAATGCCAATACTATTTTCTAGAAGAAAATTTTAAAAAACATGAGTTTTATAGCCCTGGGGGGAAAAAAAATCAATCTTTCTTTTTTTATTGCTGGTTTATCCAAACTGAAGGAAACTGAACTGCAGGCATATTCATAACTAACAATCTGATCTGAACTTCTGGCTCCTTACCTCCATTGTTGAACACTCACAATCCGCTTTTAAAACAGACCTCACAGTCATAGCAGGTGCTAAATTTATTGAGGTTTTTTGACCATTTCTTGATAGTGCTCTGGATTTATTTATTGCTGAGAGGGGTTTTGTGTGTCTTGGTGCACATATGTGGATTATCTCAATTCTGTGTCTCGTTTCCCTTCCTTATTTTAATGTTCACACCATGGCAGTGTTTTCATCACCACTTGGAATTCTGTTGGAAGTTCATAGCAAATTAACACTATTCTAAATGTTAATTCTCTTCTGAACAGTAGCAGAGTTTCTGTGTCTTTCCTCTTAAGTTCACTGTGATCTGTGAGACTCATCACAGGATTAAGGAACAAGGAGTGCTAATCTGGGTTTTGCCCCTTCCTGGCTCTGTAGTTTAGGCTGCCTGCAAAAGGAGAAAGCTGATCTGAGTTTCCCAAAGAAGTGAGGTGAGGATTAATTAACTGGGGACAGGAACTGGAACTGCTGCATGGATGCTGGAAATGTTTCAGCAAGATATATGTGAAATTTTCTTAGCCCAGGAACAATTTCACTTGTATTTCACTGTTCAAAATACATACCAGATTTTAAAGTTTGCCTGCACCTGTTTTGGTGTCCAACTGGGATTTTATTTCTGAAAGGAAGAAGTGCAGTCTGTTACCTGGAATAGTAAAAATCTTGTGTTCATTTCAAAAGACTCAACTTGTTTGGTGCCTTATTATGTATCGGAAAAATGTTTTGTCAGCCTTTGTAATTGACAGCGGGGAATTTTGAGTTCAGTTCCCAAGAGGCCTCCACTACCTGGGACATCCAAATGCTCTGCTACTAAAGGGCTATGATGTAATCAGCTGGAAATCCTGACCTAGAAAAATGTTTGTATATTTTAATTTTCCGCATCAATTTTCAGAACATGCTCCAGTTTACAATAATATTCTTTGTTAGTTGGAGCCAAGAGCAGGAAAATACGATCGCTGGATGGAGACCTCTGTAGGTCTTGTGGAGGTTTGATAGCATTAGACACAGAGAAAACTGTACTCCCAAAGTAATGTTGTTATCACTGAAACACCTGATTTTCGTGTAATCTCATATTTTGGAGAGCAAAAGGGAGAGAGGGTGCTCTGTATATGTGCACATAATAAATGTCAGTCTGGTTTATTCTTTCAGAATTAATGTATGTGGGACTGGAACTTCTGTGAAAAGCATTAGCCAGGCAAATATTCTTGCCAATGCCACATTTGAGAGATTGATGAATGATGTCTTGGTCATGAAACCCTTGAGGAACAGAGTACAAATAGCAGAATCATTTTTTTTTAATGCTTACTCTTTCAGAGGTTTTACAGGTAAATCATTGAATAGAGCAGAATTTTAAAAATGTTGTCTTTCGACCGCAGTGGTACAGGGTGCTACGTTTCCTTCTCCTGAGTTCCTGTTTGGGACAGACAAAGCAGATGTTTGGCTTGGAAACAGACTTTATTTGGCGTGGTGGCAGGAAGTACTGAGAGATTTGCTATTGACATTTAATCCCTGATGTTTCTGTAGGCTGTAAGACCAATTTTTTTCCCCTTTATTTCTCTCTTTCCCTTTTGTTGCTTGCTTGAATCTATGTAAAATGAACTGAACTCAGAATATATATTTGGCAAGGGAGCTGGAAACACTGTATTCTGTTTCTTATACTCTTGACAGTCTTACTCATAAATTCCAGTCCCCTGATTCCTCTGATCACTGTGAGGGGTTTTTTTTTAATGCAGGTGTTTAAAATGTGAAATTAGATGTTTCCCCCAAAGCTGTATGTCTCCTCTCCATCACTACAGCAATACAACTGAAGGGTCTGTCCTCCACATCATTCTGGCTCAAGGAAGTTCCTGCATCTGCTCCCTGCTTTGTGATATCAATCTGTTTAAAAATTTAAAAAACCCCAAAAACAACAACAAAAAAAAGAAGGGGGAGGGGGTGGGCAAGCAGCTGAGAAGATAACTGAGCTGCAAAGGCAAACAAGCAGAGTTGCCCCAAAATACTGGAATGAGTTACTGTTTTGATAAACGGATGGTTTTTCTGTAGAAAGTTTTAATTTTAAGTGTCAGGAGAAGAACTTGACTTGTTTTTCTGTACTTGCATGTTCACACAGCAGACTGTCAAGGTGCTGTTGGTCTTGCTAAGTTACATATAAAGAAGAAATAATGTTTTTTGGAACAATGTGGTCTGGAATAATACTCGGGTAATTTGCTGCTTTCCTGTGTAAGCGTTCCTTTCCGGGTGATCATCTTGCTGCATGGAGGCCCTGAAATTGCCCCTCTGTTTTCCCTCACCTGGAGTCCGAAGTGATGCTCTGTGCCTTTTGTATGCAGCAGATTTACATTCTGCAAAAGTGAAGTTACTGGGGGGATAAAGCAAACCCATGGAAGGATTGAGCTACTGAACTAAATTTTGCGTCAACACCTGAAATACTTTGTTTTTAGAGGGCTGGATTGAGATGGTTTTGGGCTTTACAGCTGCTCCAGCTTGAACTGCGTCTCAGATGGGGATATGTGAGGGCTGCTTCAATTGTAATGTGAATGCTTTGGAACCAGAATATAGCTCCTGCTATTAGGCAGGCAACAAAAATTTTAAATGCCTTTTGTTCTTCGGGGTATTTTTATGAAATCTTAACAACCCGTGGTTTCCCGTTTAATTTGAATACAGCTTAATTCACCAGCTTGCCTTTCAAGATGGTCTTGGATTTACCACCTGAGCCACAACTTCCTTAATGTCATGCCAGAATAGTTTTAAGGCTAGGATATGTTCAAATAATGTGGAAAATGTGTCCAGGAGAATGAGTTTGTGATAGTTCTCGGGTTACAGTGTGCAGCGGAGTCTGTAGGAGCGTGACATGTATTACCCCTTAACCCTCCCCAGAAAGGAGTCCTGCAAAAATAGTTATTGACTAGAAAGAGTGAAAAAAGAAGGCTAATTACTTTATTTGGTTTACATAGTTCTGTTTTTGAACCCCTGCCTACTGATCCTTAGAGTGTGGATACTCTGTTTTAAAGGAGAACTTATCTGTGTAATTATGCAATTCTATAATTACACAGTGTGTGGTTACCACGAGTCACTAAAGTAGTTCCTCCACACCAGTTGTAGCTGCCATTGGGTGGCACTGGAAAACAGAGTGGTTTTTAAAGGCTTTCTGAAGGAGTAGAAGAAATGGTGAAGCCACCAAGCATACAAGGGAGGAGCATCGGGAGTGTGAGGAGCTCTTCTTTAGAGAAGTCTTCAAGCAGTACACTGTGAAATGTAAGTAATTAAAACATTGTAAGGGCCTGAAACACGATGCTCCTCCTGCTCTCCCATGACTGGAATCCATTTTATTCTGTGTTTTACTCCCAGGTCTTGTTTTTGTTTAGGTAATCTTTATATCAGGTTGCAGGGTATGTTCCTGTGCATAGTTTTTCCTAGTAGTGACAGCCAGAAATGGTTTCCAATCCATTGTTTTTAAAGCATTTCTAGGGTATCTGTGAATTGAATGCAACTGCCTGAGGTCCAATAAACCGATTCATTAATGGCATCAGCATTAGGTTTTGGAGCGCTCCGAGTTTCCATTATTCCCCCTGTAGTCTCTAGACTATGGACTATCACCAAGCCTTGCTGTGCAGAGAGAGCTGCCAAAAAATGAGAATAGGAAAGAATTATATGACTCAGGTTGTAGTCAGATTGAAAAAAAGCCCAACCAAACTGAAGGCAGAAGACTCTGCTCTGTTCCTCAACCAAGACGTGGTGGTGCCAGCACTGAGAGCTTGCCTGTTTTAAGGGAATGAGGTTTTCCATCTTTTCTCCCACTGCGGATCAGCTGTGCCAGGGCTGCCCACGTGTCCTGGGTGTTTGCCTGCATCCAGCTGGGTGGGAGGAGATCTCAGCAGCTGCAGCAACTCCGTTCCCTCAGCAAAGAGTACCTGGCTGTTGATCCCCAAAGCAACTGGGATTGGCCTGCGAATGTCTGGGAGCGGGTAGCGCGGGCAGGATGTGGTGATGTCCAATGGGTGAGGCCTGGTGAGAAGGGGCAGAAATTTGTTTTTCCACGGCTCCAGTTGCTTCTGCTAGGAAGGTTTTGTGATGAAATGGCTCCAGGACTTGTGTTTGGGAGCTAAAGGATGGCAAGGATACGTTTAAAATAAAATTAAATAATTTTAACCTGGTTTTTATTTTAATTCTTCCCCCCCCCCAGTAAAATAAGTTAGTGCTCTCTGATATTTTTATCTACAGCATTATCACGGACAGTAATCCTTGCCAATGCCTGTAATTATTATTTTGTGATCCTTTGGGAGCCTGCTGTACCGAGGCATTCTCTTCCCGTTGCTTCGGCACCTGGGAATACAGGCTCCAGTGATATTTTCCAGCAGATGTGACTATCAGGGCTTGTTTATTTTTAGCTGGGGATTGTGCACCTTGATCTCAGTAGGAAGCTTCCTGGCCTCATTGTCTTTTACAGCCGGTTGTAAAGGCAAGTGGCTCATAATGACCTACCCTTGCTTCCCCTGGCGGGTTCCAAAAGACACAGGAATGTCATCATCACATGTTATAATTTACTCAGGGACTTTCCGATGAGGACCTCACAGGTTTAACCTTTCCAAAAGCTCTGTTTATTCAAGAGGGTAATAGTGTTGGCAGCTTGGATGCTGAGGCTAAGAAGGTACCAGATTGTATCCTGTAAGTTCATTGATTTTTGTCCACTGCACAGTTTTTATTTTGGGGGGAGCGAATCCGTGCTTTTCAGGGAGGTGCATGTTTTGATCACCTAATTCCATGATAATAAAATCTCAGAGGAAAACCATATTTACTGTTAACAATATGTGAAGCGCTGATGTCTTTAATTTTAAATAACAGAGAAAAGGGGGAAAGACTCAGAATCAGTTTATATTTCTCCAGCATTAATGGCAGCAACTACTTTTCCTAAAAACATATTTTTAAAATTTTCCACAACTTGAAGCCTTATGTGTGTGGGTGCTCCTGCACACAGGTGGCTGTGTACGTTGTGTATGTGTTTAGGCTGGTGAGACATGACTGTAGAAAAGCCCTGTGCACCAGGTTGTAATGAAACGTTTTTAATTTATATGAAACTAACGCACAGTAGAGATGCAAACCCCAAGGTGTGCACATTGTTTGCCAAAATGTTAAATTTTTGACGTTAAAGGAGAAAACATTCAGCGAGCTCTGATTTCATGAGCAGGACTTTCTTTAGCCCCCGTGAGCGAGCGCTGCTGGTGCGATGCTGTTTTTTTTCTCAGTTTCCTGTTGTATGAAAAGCAGTTTAAGAAGCAGATTTCCATCTATTATATTGTTCAGAAAACAGATGGGATGATCCAGCTGATGGTTGGGTTTAATATATAAGGGGTTTGGAATAAAGCCCAAACTTGTGAATCATTTCATCTTTTGCTCACAAAACTTGTTTTGTCATTATAGGGAAAAGAATGTTTGTTTCCTAAATACTCCATGTGGTAGATAGAGGAAACTCCATGCCCACTACCTTTCTCCCCCAGGAAGTTTTTTTCCACTAACAATATACAGGTTTTATTTTTGGCAACTATTTTGAATTTTGGAGGAGGGACATGATAAAGGGATCCCTTTTTAGTACTCTTTGGTTAATACGGAAAAAGAAAACAAATGCATCTTTTTCTTTGTGAGGTGAACAATTAACAGGGGAGTGGTGCTGCTGTTGATGCTTGCCGTGGAATATTTATTGTTGGATAGTTTTGTGGGAAGAAATCACCTATCTAATTCTTCGGGATTGCTGTGGAAAACTTTTTGAGGAACACAAGACCAAGGCTCTGCTGTGCAGTGCTGCTCCAGAATATTCCAGAAGAGGCTTAAGGCTTGTTTAGTGTTTGCTTTGCAGGCAACAAATATGATGAAAAGAGCAATTTTCTGATTCTTTTGCTGCTAGTTTTGCCTTTGCGGGGCGTGCTAGTAATCATATTAGTTGTGTTTTTGGGAAAAGACCCAGAGGCCTGCAGTTCTCCTTGGAATTCTTAAAAGAAACAGAATGTTCTGTTTCAAACACCTGTCTCAGGAGCACCTTTAGGGAGGTGTTGCGATTCCCAGTGTACATTTGATCTCTCAGGGTATCCTGGAGTTCCACAGTCATCACCAAATGAGACCTCCCCAAAACACCTGTAATGTTTTTCGTTAGAGCAGAACACTGTGCAGAAACTTCTCTTGCCCCAGAATAATTCAAATTGAGGCCGTTCTTTTCATCCCTATTAAGAGATGTCACTCCTAAACAGCATTCTGTTGTCACTGGAGGTGCTGCAGAACATTGGGGTATGTGAAAAACAGAAGAACAACCACCTTAGAGGAAACTTTCTTATACAAGTTGTGTTTCTCTGGGACAGGTGGAAGGGACATACTGGGTGTGTTGTGTATTTTTTCCACATACTTTTTCCAGTGTTAAAACTGCTCAACTCAATACTCAACCTGTATAAGAAAGATTCCTCTAAGGTTGTTGTTCTTCTGTTTGAAGCAGTGTTGCTGGTGAATGAATATATGGAACCTTTCCCCTGCTGGGATCGATTGGGGTTGATATTTGTCAAAACTGCTAAAAAGAGAGCATAAGAGAAAAATCTTGGTGTGAAAGCACTAAGATGCTCTGTGGGGACCTGGTAAGCTGGTGCAGAGATCTCCCTGTTTTGTTCTTAAACCATTTATGTGCGCTCCTGGTACTGATCCTGGAAAAAAAAACCCTCCCAACGTGTGCCTGCAAAGCTCTGCTGAGTGGGCACATCCTGACATGTGAAAGGAGAAGGAGTGAGGCTTGAGCTACCTGCAAGAACGGCCTGGCATTCCTGTGGCTGAGAGGGAACTGCTTTTGAGGAAAGAAGGAGGGTGGGGAGGAGCCTGGGCAGGGATGAGTGTGCATGGGGGGGTCAGGAAGGTAGGCTGGAGCTAAGGAGACCACATCCCTGTTTTTCCAGGTGTCCCTGGAAAATCTCGCTTTATTTTTTTTTTTAGAAGAAAAGAGGCAGCAAATCCCATCATTCAGAGAAATAAGTGACAACAGGAGAGAAACCAGACTTGTGCTGTGCTTTCATTAGCTGTTTTACTGCAAGTGGTACCTCATTTTATAATGCTTTCTCAATTACAGGGTCTCCCACACACTCATTGCCCCTCATTTTCTTCCCCATTATTTTATTGCTTTGTTTAATCCTTTATAATGTGTCTAACCCACTGTTAGGGTTGCTTGCAAAGTTCAGGCAACTCTTGAGATATTTTTGCTGGAAATAAATGGTTCCAAATTGTCTGGGTTTAGTGTGACCCCAAAAAAAAAAAAAAATCAATCTTTTAAAGCTTCAGAAATGAGTGACTTCTTCCCTGATCAAACAGGACTTCCAGAATTGGCTCTTGCCTTCTACCTAAATGGTGCAGGAGGCCCCCTCCATGCTTGAAACATATATAAATGATGAAAACAATTAAATGTGTACATATTTTACAAGATTTAACTTGACATGCCTGAATAAACTAGCTTCTGCCCTGCACCTTTGTTCTTGCCCTAGGTCTTTTTGTGTACTTGTGATAGACTTTCAACTCACTCAGAAAAAAATTCTTCATAACCAAAAGACTTGGCATCAGAATTAAAACACAACTGTTTAAGGAATTGCGCATGCCTTTCCCATTACTTTGGCAATGTGACAGTTACAGGTAGAAAAATCGAGCCACAGAATTCTGCTGAGCCCCTTTCTGTTGCAGTTGCTGGGTGCAGTTTCACAGGAGGATGTCCTGCAAAACAGTTTGCTGAGCAAAGAAAGTGCAGTGTGTGATTCAGTAAAAATCTGGTTTTCAGGTTCAGTTTGTGTCTTCACCTTGCGTTGTTTCAAGCTGAGTTTCAGTTATAAATGATATATCTGTCTGGAATTCTGCATGGCGTATCTTGCAGGCTGGGTGTAGCTGATGGTGAGAACTCCCATCTTATTATCTCACCAAATTTATTTCCATTTTGATTTTCTGTGATTCCAGATTAACCAAAGTATATTTCTATATGGATGTTTAACTTCAAAATATTACAGGCAGTGATGTCATTATGCTAAGAATGTTTATTCAAACTTTCTCAATAAAAGCAAATGAGAATTTTTGTATGGTGCCTGGCCTTGAAAAAAATGTCTTTTTTTTTTTTCCTGGCCTTTTGACTTTGGGTTTTCCAGCATGTAGTTCCAATAGCCTTTTTCACTGTGTTGCTGGTGAACCTGTACAAGGTACTTGGATCATTAATGCAAATGAATGCATTGATGCAACATCCTGAACTGGTGAAAAAGAAAAGCCTGGTGACTCTCAGTGATACAAAGTTGTTTACATTTGAGTTTACAGGTATTCCAGCTTTCTGATAACAACTTACTGGTAGACTGTCAAGATAACAATCACCTCCAATGTGTCTTACATTGAATTTATTACCAGCTTTAGCTCCCAGCAGTAGTAATGATGAAAAGTCCTTTCTGATTGCAAGGTAATGGCTAAATTACGCTGCAATAAGTTAAGGACTTTGAGGCATCTCCTTTCTAGCCTAATTTGCATCTTTCCTGTTTATGTTAAATGGTCAGTGTAAAGGACAGGATTTTTAACAGTACCTTTGCCATCTGACCTTTCTTTCCTGACTGAAAGAACATCCTTTATTAGGCCAGTGTGGTGGGTTAACAATACCCTCAGTCACTTACGGAAAATTCAGTGTGTGCTTGGTGTGAAGTTCAGAATGATTCCACTGCAGCTGAACTGATTCTTGTTGTTGGATGGGCAAGCAACATGTCAGTCCAGAAAAACCACATGTTCATACCAGCACTTCTTCCTTTGCCTCCCAGCCAATTTTTCTTCTCAAATAGAGTGATCTTAGTGGCCATAAAGCATAATTTCCATGTACATATAACTTCTAAAGTGGGCAGAACTAGGTATCATCCACACACGTGGAAAAATTAAATAATATAATGGTGTAAAGAAGAAGCCTGATGGTGTTTGTTTTTATTTGTAAGTGAAACTAACCTTCCCACAAATTGCGATTCCCTTTCTGGTTGTAATGGTTTAATAGCTTATTGAAGGATAGAGGGACTCTACTACCAGAAGAAGGAGTACATCTGGTATGAAGGGCATTAATTTTTGGTATAAAATAACAAATAGCAGCAGTACCTTCTTTATAAACTGGTAGTGCACATTGAAATTTTGGAATGGCAGCTGAGGGTCTGCAATGCAACCAAGAAGTACTTTGTGTGCAAATATACTTATTCAGAATTTAAAATCAGCTCATGTGTTATTTTGTTTGTTTTCTTGAAATATTGAATGGTGCAGGAATTAACATACATGTGTTGAATGAAAAACCTTCCATAGATTTGCTGGTAGGGCAGGAATTGTTCCCTGTCCCCCAGCTGCCCTCCATGTTCTTGTAACTCAGGAGTTTTTCCAGCAAGAAGGTTTCTCAAACAATATTTTTTTTAAAATTATAATTCAGACATTGTCACGTGCCTCATTAACCCGTCGTGCACGATCTGAGCTGCAAAACTGACAGAATCATCTTGGTAAAAGCACATTAAAGGATTCCTTTCTGACTTTCTATGTTGTATTCTTTATTATTTGATGACAGACTAGGAGATACCCAGTGATTTAAGGGACATATTAATGTGGATGCAAACTTGTCTTTAAAGAAAGAAGTTGCTGTTATGATTGCAGAGAAACCTGAGACATGAAGTTATATAAGCTGCAAACAACACTGAGCTCAGTTTACAGCAAAGCTGTGTGTGATGCTTCTGCCTCTCATATGACTGTAAATTAGTGTTACCTGTCAACAGGTTGTTATTCTGTCTCTTTGGCCTGTAAGTGTTATGGAAGGAGCAGGGAAAGGGAGGAAGTCAGCTTTGGTCATGACCCAAAATCTGATGAAGATAGGGGAACGATTTTCGCTGACTTTTTTGTGCTTGAGGTCAGATCCTTGGAGTTTGAAAAAATCCAGGAAAGGAGAACAAACCCAGAGGCTTGAAAAAGATTTTTTTTCTTTTTCTTATTTGACTGAAACTATAGATTAATTCAGAGCAATTGTTTTAGCCCTGGGTAAGAGGAAATAATTTTGACATTTTTCATGAAAGAAAGTGTCGCTGAATAATCATAATATGAACAACTTTGTGTCACGCACAACTGCTCTCTTAAATTATCAGATTATTTTCAGATAATTTCAGGAACAGCAGACTAGCCAGACTAAGGATTTGTCTAGTCCAGTTTCCAGACTCTAGTACTTGCCAAAAAGTAGATGCCTGAGAAAAAGAATACAGTGACTTAAATTCCCATTTTGCCCATCCTTGAAGGTACAGAGCTCCAGCATGTTTATCAGGAATATCATCTACACTGATTTTTCTCTCCCGTGTATTAGAGTAATTGACAAAATAAGCACAACCAAATGGTTTATTGACCAAGAAAGCTGCAAAACAAATAAACAAAACCAAGGACAGTGAAGCTTTTCACCAAGATGTTGAAAATGTCATCGGGCTGCACTGATACAGTTTTAGCATTTGGCCATGAAAATGCAAAGTCACAACCCTAAGTTATTGTTTTACAACTCTGCCTGTTTTTTCATTATGAGCATTGTCTTTGGCAATTTTGTTTTCCAATACTGTTGGATCAGCTCTGTTAATAAAAGTGCCTTCAGGGTATTTGCAGCTAGTGAGGGGGTGTTCTGGGTACCCATTCAGCACTGAGTAAGAAACTATTTGTTACCTTTTTGTGTGCAGCACTAACAAGTTTTAACATTAAAGCATTACGGTATCTGATTGCCTACAGGAAAGGGATATAATATTCACTTAGCAGCCAATGAATGAATGATTAAAATCTTAAAAGCATTTAATAAGATTGAAACACAGAGCAGGGCTGTTCTCTGGTGTAAAGTTACAGAGGAGGTTCACTGGGTCAGGGAAAGAGTATGGGAGATTGGATTTTTTTTGTTGTTGTTGTTGCTGAAAAAATAGCAGTGTTACTTTTGCTGTCAAGTTAAGACAGCTCTGAGGGGGAAACCGTGGAAGAGTGATGGTATGCTAAAAGCAGCACAAAATGAGGGTTCCACACCTGTAATATGACCAAATAAGGAGTCATTGTTATAAAAAGACCTACACACAGTTCCTATCCTGACAATTAGTTAAAAGCTTTCCTACCAGCCTCCCATGTATGCTTGGACCCATGTTCCCAGGACACTCAGGAGACTTTGTGATCCACAAGAAAGCCGAGTGCGCTGGAAGCTGCTGTCCCAAGCGCTTTGACAGGAAGGCTGCGTGACAGCAGGGCAAGACTGTTCCCATCCATCTCTTACTCCTTGTGTCCCGACTGTGAGACTGGGGATATTTCTCCCTCCTTAACAAAACCATGGCTGTGTAATCCCAGCAGGATCATAGTCTGGACATAACAATTAGGGTGATGTAAACAGAGTCTGAGTTTAAGGTGAGTACTCAGTTGAAACTGCAATTCAGGCTGTTTATTAATTTCACCAGATTTCTCCAATAGTTTAATGTATTAGAAGTGTTTTGTGATGCTTTCTGCATTTGAGTTCAGCAACATCTCTCTGGAAGAGCAGAGGTTATAATTGGTTCTTTAAGGGCCTTAAGTTTGCCAAAAAGATTCCTGCTAAATGATTTTTTTGTGAGCAAGGAGAGATCCTAGTGAGCTGATGTGCCTGGCCACAGTTTGTGCCGGCTGCCTTCTCTGGTCCTCAGGGCAAGGAGCAGACTGGGAGAAAAGGGGACTTGGCAAAACCAAAGTTGTCTCCATTTAATCCTCTTGTAGGTCGATGAAACTTTTGTGTCTGCCAAGTAAGTTGTATTGGAAGTGTCGTTCCAGGACTAGGGAGATGTATCTCTGCACATGAGAACTGCTGTTATTTTCCTGGGATTGTTCCTCTCCACCTTCATACTACAGCTCAGAGGCTGAAGAATCAGGGCTGTACAATATGAAGTCAGGAGGTTCCCAGGAACACTGCAAAGCCTTTGAATACCATGAGATTCATCTGGCAGTGCTATTAAAATAAATTACACCATAGGTTGGTGGTTTTTTTCCTGAGGACCCTAAGCTGTTTCATTTTCCTCCATTTCAGTCTGTAAAACCTGCATTTTGGAGTAGAGAAACTGGATTTGGGTGGAACAGGATCTTCTGTCCATTCATTAATTTTTCTAAATGATTTGATCCAAACTGCTAATTGCCCAGAGGGGAGATTACCCACCTCCCTAGCCAAAAGAGAAGCATCCCTGCACTGGCATCCTGGTGAACAACCACCAGCTCCTCAGTCTATTTCTCCTTCCCAGGTTCCATAACTAACGTTGATTTTTCCACTGTAAGAAAACAGTTTACTGAGATAAGAATCTTAATCCTGTCGATAGAACAGGAATAAAGAAAAGGAAGCTAAGGAAAGGAAAGGCCGGGCTAACAGGTTTCTCTAGCGCAGCAGCCCGTGAGGTGTTGGAAGGATGTTTGCCCTCCCTGCTGCCTGTCTCGCCGGCCCTCGCTCCCCGCAAGGACAGCATCATTGCTCTCCCTTTCCCCAGCAGCGCCGGTGGCGGCAGCCAGTCTGACCTGGAAAGGAGCCGAGGCTCCGGAGATCTCTCTTCAGGCCCGGAAATGTCAGTAATTCCCTCCCTCAGCCCGCTGCTGTGTTTATTCAGGACGCCGAGTGCCCGCTTCACCCGCTGGCAGTGCCGCGCCTGGGGATGCCGGCTCAGCTCCGGGAGACAGGCGATGCTGGGCGTGCATCTGGCACCCAGGGGGAAGCGTCCAAGCCTGGTTGTTTGTTTGTTAAAGCACGGCACAAAGCGCAGGAGGGCAGTGGAAGGTGCCCCGCGGGTCCCTGGCACAGGCTGAGGTTCTCTCCTGGTGCTGGAGGCAGGGAGGGCGGTAGCCTGAGCTCTTTTTGTCCCACCGTCTCCTGTTTGTGAGTTGTGGGCTAGCTGATTTTTTTGGGCAGCTTTGAGAGGCAGGTCTGTGCCAAATGGTTAGTAAAATCCGGTGATGTGGACCACAGACGGTCTCACCTGGAGCAATGCCTTGGAAGGTGACTTGTTTCACTGGAAACTATTAGTTTGTATTACCTGTGCAAAATAATTGTGTCAACATAAGTTCCACCCCGGAGATGACTGGGATGTAGCACTGGATGCAGTGCCTCAGGCTTTAGGAGTCCTTGGTATGGAATGAGACATCATTATACTTTTGTTAGGTCCTGTGCTGTTATTTCCTGTTTTTTCTTGGTAGGTGGAAAAGCACACGCACGGCTTGTAATGTTAAGCTCTTTCTTAGTGATAAACCTGCACTCGCAAACAAAAATTTTTCATTTCACTCTAACTTCGTTGAGGATGTTCTCAGTGATCTGGACTTCACTCTCAATAACTGTTTTAGAATAAAATTAACTAGTTTCTTTACCAGTATTAATTGGCAAAGAATCTGCAGCCAAGTTTTGGGAAGGCAAATGCGCAAACCTGTATTGGATGTCAGATGGCATCGTTGGAAAATGGGGGGAAGAAATAGTTTGAATATCAGCGAGGAGCATAATTTCAGATGATGTGTGTGAAAGACACATGTGGTGTGTCCAGGTGGTGGAATGTGTCAATTAGAGCCAGTTTGGAATGAGAACAGGAAGAGAGAGGTGCCACCCCTGGGAAGAGGATTGGGATTGGGCCAGAAGGAGTGAAGGGTGTGACTTTTAGGATGGTAGAGACTGTGTGTTTGTGTTGTGGAGTAAGAGAGTCAGAGGACCCAAACGAAGGAAGGATGGATGTGAATTCGAAGGACCTAAGCTGATGAGTAGAGCAGGGCAAGTAGAGAACTGAAAGGAGAAGGAAGAGGCTGGATGAGAAACTGCAGCTGGGACAGAGGTGCAAGAGTAAAGACTTGTAGATATGGATGTTAATGAAAAACGGAAAGATGGAGGTATTATATTTAGATATTTTCTATGGGAAGAAAATTTCCAGATTATATGTGGGAAGGAAATAGAGGGAAGGAGGAGCACTGAATGAAAAGTTGGTTAAATGGATTTAGAGTTTTGGAACTTCTTTTTCCTGAAGTTGAAGAAACAGAGCTGTGTTACCTAGAAATGTGGGAAGACTAAAAGGGAAGATGAACTTGCAGTGGAGGGCATCAGCTGAATTTTGAGGTTTCCATCACAGATGATCCATAACACAAGAATAGGAACAGAGGAAATGGGTGTTGATCTGGTTGGGAACGTGCAGGTTGTGTCCCAGGTGTTTGGTTATCAAATTGCCAGTGAATGTAGTGTTTCTTAATTCACTGTTTAAAAAATTGTTGCTCTGAAAAAGCCTCAGCCATGTTGTCCCCTGACGAAAAGTTATTCCTGTCCTAACATGCTGTAAGTTGGCAGGAGAAAGTGTGGCTGTTCCTGCACTGCCTGGGATTTGGACAGTTTTTGGCTGTAAGCTCTCAAATAAAGGTAACAGTAACAAGAAGTCATTGCTTTATTGGTTTGGGTTTTTTCAAGTGTGAATTACAGATTTTGGGTTGCACTGTCAGGAATTTAGAGCTGGAAGCAAATTTTTGCCAGCTTGTTCCATTTATGTTTTGAATCTTGTTTCATGAGTAACAGAAAGAACAGGCACTCCAAATGAGGCAGAATTGAGTATCAGGAGAGATTTTTGGAATTCACAGTAAGACTGTGCAGAGGCAAGAAGAAATGCAGGTGAGTAAAGTTCAAGGAGTTGTGCTCAGGTCCTCACAAAATTTTCCAGAGCAGAATCAGGAAAATTATCTCTTGGTATGAAATATACTGCATTAGCTTGCTGGTTACTGCTTGGTGGGAACAGCAGGAGCTTTTACTCCCTCTCATGCTTATGATCTACTAAGATTTTAGAAGTCCAGCTTTATTCTTGTGTTGCTCAAGCCACTTGGGCTTTTGGTGGAGTTTGTATCCCCAGCTCTGTTGGGATTTCTTTGGTCTAATCTAGTGCTGAAGTCCAAATCACCTGTCTTGATCACAGAGCTAGAGTTGCTCTGTGGTAAATACGTGATGGCTATGATTGCTCTGTGGCATTGATGTACAAGCTTGTAAGAACTCAGGAATTGCCTGAGACCTAGGAGGATTAAAAAGCTGCACAAATATAAGACTAGAAGCAAAAAAAAAAATATGCTAATTCTAATTTGAACACAAAACTCCTAGGATGCTGCTGACAAACCATGAAGCCTGTGCTGCCCAATTTCCACACCTGTAAATCTCGGATGTGCCTTGTTCCACAGAGATGTCACAAACATAAGCTGTTGCTGTTAATATTGCTGTGTTTTGAAGATGTAGAGTTGTAAATTACTAGTCTTATCATGTGATTCTGTTTCATACCATCCCCATTCCAGCATTTGTTGATGGTTATAGCTAAGTGCAGTAGAGTCAACAGAAATACCATGGAGAAGGAAACTGTTTGTTTGATTCTTGCATAGCCCTGACTGCAACCTTTACATCTTCTAATTTTGTTTCCCTTGTGGAGAAGCTTGCCTGATGGGAAGTCAGAGAAGTTGTGGATCCCCATCCCTGGAATTGTCCAAGGCCAGGTTGGCCTTGAGCAACATGAATGGCATCCTGGCCCATGGCAGGGGGGCTGGAACTAGATGATCTTTGAGGTCCCTTCCAACTCAAGCCTTCCTGTGAATTCTGGGAAAACCAACTGCAAATCAGCAGTTTGAGGAAGGCTCCAACCTCAGTTCCTTGTCAGTGCTGGGGTTTCAAGGCAGTGGTCTGGGGGCAGCATGAGAAAGCAGAGCACCGAGAGGTCCTCAGGTAGTTTCTAGAGGTGCAAATGTTGGGGGCTTTACCCTTTTGCCTCCCTGCACCTCCCCCAGAGGAAACGTTTTCTGCTGCTTTCCTTTCCCACTAATGCTCCATTTCTTTGTGTTTTGTGTGAAGTTACAAATGAAAGTGAAATTATTATTTATTTTTTTTTGTCAGGGGTCTGGCTTTCACACTCCCTCCCTTTCCAAGCCCAGGCCTGCAGTCTGTCCGCTGCATATCTGATTCATTTTAGTTCCTCCAGGGATGTGTTTATATAACCTCTTAATACCAAGGACCCGGGTGACCTCGGCATAACACCATGAATCATATATGGGAAATGTAAAGTTAGCAAGGAGAAATGAAGTAAGCGCAGTTATGGTCAGAAAAGTAATTGTACAAATCTCATCTTAGGCAGCAGATAGACTTCCTGTGTATGTTTTGAGTTGTCTCTGCTGACTTTCCTGACAAAAAATGAACCCACAGGGATCTCAGTTGGCTCTCAAACCCCAAGCTGATTTTGCAGGCTGATAATTAGTGTGTTTCTGTGAGCATATTTATATACATGTTGAAAACAGACCATATCTAATTTAGATCCTATTGAGAGACACAAGACAGGGACATCCCACAGTGTGATTTCGTTTATATTTATTTGTAGAGATTTATAAAACTCATTAAGTGTGCATTCTGCACTCTGGACTCCTGACACATAAATCTACATGTGTATCGCTAATTTATTATTATTATTTTATATAAAGGCCTGCTCAGCACATCTTAAATCAGAGCTGCACACCACCCACCAGTAAAACCAACAAGTCTGTAGCCACATAAATCTCTCCAGCCTCCATCCATCTCGTCGGAGTTCAACTGTACTTTAAACACAAGATGATGTGTGGCACATCCTGGATTGCAGGCACTCAAGAATGAGTTATTCCCAAAGCAATTTTTTGAAAATTGCTTTTCCTGAAGGGACTCTTCCTTTTGTTTCTTCCCCCTGGCCCTCCAGCTGATGAAGCTTTATTAGCAACTCTGCTGAAGGTGTCTCAGAAAGTTGCCTGAGCTGTAGTCATTTCTCTAGGTAATAAAGATATTTTATATAATATCATTGCATTAATTCAGTATGATATGACCTCACTGTAGGTGAAATTCTCAAAAATACTTTGCTCAGTCTTTTTCATAGTGGAGGGTCTGACTCTTCACTGGGAACATGAAAGAATCACGTACTTGGGACTCGCAGTTGTAAAGCACATTGAAAAATTTGAAATGTGATGCAAAATTCAGATACACCTTCCCTAGCTGACTTAACTACTCATGCTTTATGATTTATTCTGGTTAAGCAAACTACGGTCATGATTCCAAAGATCCCTGCTGGCTTTTTGGTGGAATGCTTTAGAGAAAACAGTGTTTTCTGCCATTTTATATCCATCGGTTCTCGTATTTTCCCCCTGCCTTTGCCTCCCTCCAGGTGAGAAGTTCTTTTTCTTTGACGCCGCTATGTAGGGCATTTCCTGCATGTCACATCCCAATATTCAGCTGAATTTAAACGATTAACAAGTTGTTATTTTAATATGTAAACAGCATTTTTTAAAATTAGACATGGGGTCCTTAAAAAGATCCGGGAAGGCCGGTTGGTTTAGTAAACAAGGGGTCAGAGAGAGGCAAATCCATGCGTGCATGGGAAAAGTGGATGTGCACACGTGGTTCCTGATGGGCATCCCCAAATGTCACCCTTGGAGTGCAGAGGCAAAACCAACCTCTTGGGTCACACCTTGCTTGAAGCAAATTGCAGTGCCTATGGACGTTGCAGCTTTGTGCTGGTGTCTGGTTTGGAATGAAAGATTTTTTTCAGCTCTGACCTTTCTAAAAAGGTACAAACTCTTGTATGAAATCTGTGAATTGTGAATCCGGACAAACAGTGCATTAGTGGCCTATGAATAACTCTCTCTTTACAAGGATAAATTTATCATTATCATACGCCCAACCTTCCATTTTTCAGCCTTTCCCTATACTTTTTATGCTTTGCCAAAACTCAGCCAATTATTTTTGAATTTTTCATGTGTTGCCAAAGCATTATTTTAAAACTGGGGAAGGGCATGTACAAAAATAGAAGGTGCAGACAGAAGGAAGGATTTCTTGTAAAATTGTTGGTTTGGGGACAAGTGTTATATCATGACAAAGAAATATTTGGAGAGACTAAACATATTTTTTCCTAATGACTTATTTCTTCCAGTTAGACAGTTTGGAATGAAAAAACCTGCTTAAATCTCTTGTCTGTCCTCACATAGCATGGATTTATTTTATCTATGCCTGATACGATGCACATAGAAAAGATTACCAGTGTTCTGGACAAATGTCAATTAGGACAATCTCATCCACACAGCCAAACAAAAGGAGAGTGCAGGAATATTCTTGCTCCCATGATACTTTTAACTCTCAGGGCTGTGAAGGTTCCCTGAGCAAACTACTTACACTTTTCCTTCTTTCTCCAAAATGATATGCAAGGGCATGGAAAGGTTTAGAAGCAATTGCACTTGATTTTTGACTGGGGGATATTTTTTTCAGGCAACTGATTAGTACATTGAAGTTATCAATAGTTAACTGTTGTTTTGATTAGGAGATAAACAGACCCATTGCTTAATTTGAAACAACCGGTTCCACCTCTAGTTCAGATGCCTTTTTCTTCTGGCGTTGCCTGTTGCAGTCCCACCTTCTCTGGAACTCTTTTTTTTCTGTTGTTAGTTTTGTTTTGTGAGGCAGAGATTTAAACCAGGCAGGTGGAGAGAAGGCGTTTACAAGTACCAAAGCCGGCCTGTTGAGTTGCACACCCACATTTCGGTGTCTATTACTTGGGCACCCTGGGCACTGAGAAGTCAGTCTGAAATATTTAAATAGGGTTAGTAAATGGCTTGATGAGTCAAGAGGGTTCCTGCTGGTTCACACAGCTACAGTGGCTCTGTGTTGAGAAGGTAGATTTTGCTGCTGCGTCCACTCCTTTCAGACAGCTTAAGTTCTCTTTCCTGTGTGCAGCCTCTTGTGTTCATGTACAGTGCCTTTCGCTGTGAGTTTTTTTTAGTTAGAGCTCCCCTACATCTTCCTGAGTCCTTCATTCTCAAATCCATACTCTGGAGAGATCTTAGAGCACTATCAGATTTGCTGTTGTGGCTTGAAAAGGAGAGGAAAAGATTCTCAGAGTTGCGACCTTAAGTCTTTCCTTATGCCTTGGTTGACCAAAGTCCTTAAGAGTTTAAGTCCTTTATTTTAAGGATGTTTATTCACTGGCTTTTAAACATAGATTTTACTGAATGACAGTTCAATCTCCTTAGTTAAGGAAAGGCAATAGCTTCCCTGAGCTCCCTCTGGTCTTCCAGGCAGCTGATTTATTCTGCAAACCAGAATGGCAAGCGTGCATGTTGTTGGGAATCCAAACATTTTGGGGAAAAGGGTGTGGATTTACATGTCTGACAAATAGAACGAGGACACACTCAGAGATGAAACTGTTAAAATGAAAAACCTGAGTGCAAAGGTAAAGATGTAACAGTTGGTAATTGTATTTACAAAGTAGAACTTGTCCTGTCCTCTATGATCTACATAATATTTAAAACAGAGCCAAATCTGTTGTGCCAAACTTTTGTGGCTTCCAGGCGTCTTAAGATGTTCCCCTGTACACAGAGAGAGGCGAGTGCTGAAGTTCATCGTAGGTACAGGGGAAGCAACTTCTGAGTCATGTCAGGTGATGTGAGGGGACATCATTGGTAATTGGCCAAAGGTGCTTTAGCTCTCTTTTGTTTTCCTTTTTTTTTTTAGTTTCAGAAGAGGATAATATCTTGCAGGGATCTTTCTGCGTGCATTTCTTCTGCTGTGGAGATGTGCTTACATCTGTGCTTTTGCAAATATCTCTACTGCCTTAATTGCTTGTTTTTCCATTTCGTTTATGCCCAGTTTTATAGCCAGAAACCAGTTTCAAATATGGTTCTTTACGAAATAGCCTCAAAATGTTTGATGTGTGTAAGACTTTGACTGGATACAATGGAGCATAAAATGTTTTGTTGAGATTTCTACCTGTTTGTTGGAACAATTTTGTCAGCACAGCCATGCTGCTTCTCCTTTGTGTGATATACACTCTTGTTATCTTGGAGGCAAGAGCACAGAAAGGGAATTCCTACAGCTCTCTGCCTGGAGGTGACTGGGCTGGGAGGGGCAGTAAGAGGGGAAGATGCACTAAGGAGCTGGCAATCATTTCATTGATAACATTTGCTTATATGAGTGATGGGAATAATTCTTATTCTTCTTTCTTCTGAACAAAGCTTTAGACTTTCAACTATCACATGAAGTCTGTGGGTTTTGTGTGATTATGTTAATTTTACATGATACCTTAGTTTTATGTTCTCCAGTCACCTCTGCAGGGACAAAATTCTTCCTGCTGTGTTGCACTGTACTCGTATCTATTTATTCTCCTTTGGAAGTCAGTATGTTTTCATCTCCCAATTGTCCCTCATTATTTAGGCCCTGCTGCTGGAGGAACCTCGTGTTTCTGAGAAATATTTGGAGCCAGTTGGCAACTAAGACACACCAACAACACAGTGAGCAGAGAAAGGTCTGGCCTCACTTAGCCACAAGTGTGTGAGCGCCCCTGTAACTGGAAGCATTTGTTTTCCCTCTGTTTGTGAAATTGGGGAAGGCTTGTTGCCAAGAGAGGAGCATCAAACAACATTGTAATGCCTTTTGATGTTTCTTGCTTGGTCTTAAATCATGTTCTGATGTTAATTAGGTTGGTGGGGTGGTTTTTTTCTTTTTTTTAATCATTTAATGGTTCAAGTATATAAAGTAATTTTGTTTGCCTACACCAAAATATTGCAGACTGGTGAGATGCTCCTTGAGGTTAGAGAGGCTGTGTGAAAGCCAGGGGTTTACACAAGAACTCAGTCACTAGCAGAACAAGTATCAGGACAAATTCTTTAGCAGCTTAAGGGTTTGTAGTACCAAATGTTGATAGGAGCTGAAAAGTGCTTTCAGTAGCTCCCACAGAGTCCGAAGCCACCCAAGGCAAAAGGTTAAGAGGTGGCACAGGGTTAGCAAAGCCCTAGCAGCAAATATCTGTGCTCAGTAATCTGGTTTTATTCTGACTCTCAGTATTTCTTGCCGGACTCAAGTTTTCTTCCATCCTTGGAGCACCCTTTGTTTTCGTGGAATTCTAGACTTTCTGTAACCATATATGGAGTATTTATGTTCAGTAAAATTTCCTTAAATAAGCCACTGTAAAAAATTGCCTTTAAATGAAGAACAGTCATTCCAGAGGATTGGGCAGTAAAACCTTAAATAGAATGAGAAAAAACCCTTATGAGACCTTAATTGTATAAATTTGTCTTACGGCTACACAAAGTTATATTCTTCTGGCCTTTCATCAGCTATATTGTAATATGAAACATACCAAATAATTTTAAATCTTGCACCTGTTTAATTTAATATCTGTTGTGTTACATTAGTGGTGGTGCTGTGGATGCCCCATCCCTGGAAGTGTTCAAGGCCAGGTTGGATGGGGCTTGGAACAACCTGGAGCAGTGGAAAGTAAAACCCTGCCCGTGACAGGGACTGGATGGTCTTTAAGGTCCCTGTCGACCCAAACCATTCTGTAATTCTATGATTTCTTTTATAATCAATTAGAGGTTTAAAGGCATAAATAACTTTAGGTGTCTCTTTTAATGAAAAAATTAATCACAGCTTGAACTGTGACTATCAGTGTTGTGTACAGTGATTAGCTTGAAGACAGATATCTATATGTAGCCAGATGAACCCCAATTCACTGAGGTGCATTATCAGACACTTAAAATACTTATTGTCATGACACAACAATCTGACTTACACTCCTCTTAAATATGAAAAAAAAAGAAAAAACACTGGAATACTCTAAAGAGAAGGTTTCTTTAGGCTATGGTCTCACATGCTGGTGCCATTGCTTCTCACTCAATAGAGAGACAAAGCCCTTAAACATTTTGTAGAAATCTTTCGTCAAAGTGAGCACATTCCTGAGAAATATTTTTGGGGTATAACAAAATTACCAATTTTATTTCTGGGGCAGTCTATCCAAGAAAACTGTTACCATCATTGATCAGTTTACTATTTCAAGATCAAGATCTGTTTGGCAGATGTTATTTTGCCTGCACAGGGAGATGATGAATTTTGAGCGTGTCCCTTTTCAAAGCCCTCAGAAGCTTTTTGCCTGTGTAACACTGTTCTGAGAGGCTGGAAGAGAAGTGCCTCAAGTATAGCTAATTATTTACTTACCTCCTCAAAGGTAAATAATACTTTTCCTTGGGGCGAATATGTGACTCACTATACTTATATATCTCTGCTGCCTCTCCCCTCACTTGCTATAACGTTTTCAGTATTTTAGGTGTAGTGGAATGTGAACACATTTCTGGAGCTATCAGCCAGTTTGCTGGAAAAATAAATAAAATAAACTTTAAAAGAGGCCAAACACCCCCCAAATCACTTTGCCCACAAACTGTCAAGGGACTTGCATGTAGTCTGTAGCAGTGGGCAGAAGGGAGCATTCTACTCCTGATACTGTTAAACTGCATGGACTGTGCTTATAAACTGTATAAACTGTGGCATCCTAAGGCACTGTGGCACTCTAGGGGCATCATTCTCCTCGAGCAGATTAAAGACAGAATTAGATGGATTTGAAGATATCACTGTAAATGTGGGGTCAGCAACTGGGGTTCATGCAGACGTTGTGGGATGTTTTAACGTTGTGTGTTAACCATTCCATGTCCCAGTTTAATGACCTATATGGAGCCTCTTTCAGTCAGCTAATTCTGAAATTACTGTGTCTTCACTGACCAGGTAGGATGGCACAGACATACCTTAGTGCAGCTGAAATCCTCGATGCCTTTTAGAGTTACTACAGGTCATCCTTGACGGTGCTGTCTGTATTTAAAGTTGTCCAACTCTTTGTCAAATAGTTCAGTTACAGGAATCTTTATACATTATGATTCTTTGACCTTTGTGGCCATTGCCTGCTTCAAAGTCTCCTCATGTCAGCAAAAGGCACTTGTGTTTTTCTCAGAAGAAACTAACAGGGAATTACCTCTTACCCTGATGTTGGTTTTGCCCATTGTTGATATTGTTGGGGTTTTTTTTTTTGAAATGTGGTTTGGCTTAGAACCTCTCTCCCCCCTTGCATGTGAGAGGAAAGACTTCAAACCTCTGCTGTGTGTGGAACTTTTCTTACCTTTATGACAGGTCTGTCCAGATCTCACTTCTAGTAAACCTTGATTTCTGCACGTACACTAGAGGCTTGATGGAGTTTGGCAGCTGAATTAAACACTTGCTGTTGGGTGTGATCTATTCTGGCTTTGGTTTTCTCACCCGTATCACTCAGAGGACTGAAAGGTGAGAGTGGGGCACCCAAAGGTGTGGGAGAAGAATGGAGAGTGACAGCAACCCTGTAGCTGGGGAACAAGCAGCTGGGGTGAATACTGGTGAAATCAAGCAGATGGATCTTGTAAGGGGTACTTTAAATGTCACAGGGAATCTCTAGATTCCTCTGCACACATATGAAATGAAAACAGAGTTGTGAAACCCAAAGGTACAATATAATTTTCATTTTTCCCTGGTGAGTGGCCCACCTATAGACTGCTACTGCTTTATTAGTTCCAGTGGTAGATGTCTGTACAGATATGTCACATAAAATTCTGTATTATTCCATATAGTGGAGGGGTTTTCCACTATGCCTCCTTTTCTAGAATGTCAAATGAGAAAAATTCCCATAAATGTTGCTGTTTTCCCCCCAAACAATGTTCATAATAGGAGTGGTTTTCCTTTCTCATCTTAAAAAGCAAGTTGAGTAATTCTGGAAAATATTGACCTAGTTCTTTCATGTAGAGGGGAAAAAAAGGCAAAGGGAAAACCACAGAAATGAACAATACAGTTAATTCCACATGGATCTCCTTTTGTATTTTTATATATAAAATAGCATTATGGGCAATAGTAAATAGACTTTTAATGAGCTGGGGAATGTAGCCTCAGGTGTTTGGCTACCTTCCCAAGTCCTGCTTCTAATGCTGTGTCAAAGTCTACAGGGATAACCCTGTCATTGTATGTTATGTGTAGATGATAGTAGGGACTTCAGATTAACGTGTTTAGGCAGTAGGGAAGCTTGGGCATATTCCTTGGAAGAGTTCTAGTATGTGCTTATCAGAGGAATTTAAAGAATAGGCATTGTTGCCCTGTTCATCTTTCAGACTAATTTTCATTTATGGTTACACAGATCAGGTCTGATGTGCCAAACTCATGGGCTTTCTTTTGTGAACTTCTGTGCTAAGAGACAAACTGTGCTAACAGGGAATAACTTGGAACAATTAATTTCTTATCCAGTAAAATATTAACAAATGGTTTTCATGCCCAGAAAATTATCAAGAATCATTTCTAAAATTTTTTGACCTTGGCTAGCCTGGATAGAAAAAGGCAATCTTTTGAAGATGTTCATATGGTAAAAGAAATTATCAGCCTTTTCTGTGAACAATCAACATTTCTGATTGGTTTCTTTGAACAGAACTGAGAGTTTTCTTTACTAACCACTCTGGGGTTTTTACAAGAGTTAGCTAGTTCATGGGAAGACATCCTTTGGTTTGGAAGTGCTCGTCCTGTGCTCGCTGGGTCCTGTAGCCATGTGCATCCCGTGGGACAAAGCTCAGCCAGGATGCTTGCAGAACATGCTTCCACCAAAGTTTATAGCATCTAAACAGAAGCTCCAAGGAGGCACAATATAACCACTTCTGGGAGTTTAGCTTGCTCTTCTGACCCAAAAGGTCTCAGTCTAAAGTTTTTCCCAGAAAATGAAAGGATGCAAAAGTCTGGGCGGCTCTAGCTGCTGGTGTTCGTTCCCATTCACTGTGTGAATCCTATCGACATCTCTGGCTCTTTTGGCATATCTTAATGGAAAATATTCTCTAAATATTCTCTCTTCGTTTTGGCTTTCTCTGTTCTCTTCTTGCTCTTCTCTTTTTCCCACTCTTCTCTCGTTCCTTTCTGCATGGTCTGGCTCCAGCTCCAGGTGTTTTTCCTCTGTGGTAGATAAAGCTAGTGCTGGTTTAGCTTTTAGCTGCAGTTCCTCTGTAAGGACGATCTTTAACCTGGGCTTTAATTCCCTGGGGCAGAATAGAACCCTCTGTAATCCTTATGTGTTGATCTCAGTGAGCTGAAGATAATTTCCAAATTCTGGAATTCCCTGCTGACCAGGAGGGCTCAGTGACAGGATAATGTGTAAGATTCAACCACCCAAATTTCAGGATTTTGAGGTTATATAAACTTGCTGATTCATGTGATGGAAAAGCCACTGGCCCCTGTTTAGCTTCTGGGATCAGCCTCTGCTGCTGTAAATATTAGCAGAGTGCCAGAAGATGACAGGAGCTACACTGGTAGCAGGCTGGGGCTCTAATGACTTAATTAGCGTAAGGGTACATTGTTAGAGTGATTCTCCCTTTGATAGACTCATCAGTGAAGAATTTGGAAAGGTAATGGAAGGGTACTATGAATAATAACCCAGAATAAGCTCTCAAAAAAGGTATCTCTAATTCACAGAACTGAGCAATCAGCACTCTAGCTGAGCTCGATGGATGTGTGATATATAAACTACGTGCATTATTAAATCTCATTGAAATCATGGCTGTTGCAGAAGAAGAGATTCTGTCTTCAAAAAAAAAATGAAAAAAATGTGCATGATCCAGTTTCCTACTGGAAGAGCGAAAATCATGGGGGTTAACAGCTACTTTTCTACTTTATACATTTATAAATGTCACCTGAGTGATATTCTCTCATCAGTTATAAATGGTATTTGGACAGCTTTTTTCTGAATTAATTCTCAGATTTTTAGAGCATCCTGTTAAATCAAACCATCGTTTGGAGAGATTTTTTTAAAAGTGGAGTGGGTATTTTAAGAGTGTCAGGAAACAGCATTTGGAAGTCTCGTCAGGTCTTCAACTCCATGGTTTTCTCTAAATATTTTACAGCTGTTTGTAGCCTCTTGTAACTGATTTTCATTAGTTTTATTGCCCCAGTCCATTCCTGCCAAGTTTGCTGTAGACTCTGGTGCTGGAGGGTGGATTTGCAGGCTGTGAGTCTGTACGAGGGCCCTGAATGTCCAGTTGCTGCCTGTGGTTCCTCCTGGGATGGACTGCTTGTTAAACTCCCCAAGGAGCACTGGGCAATGAACTGCATCTACGTTGCCCTGCTAATAATGTATTGTAATTAATGTAAAATGACTCACAGAGAATCATTTTCTTTGATAATCATACCATTATTTAACAATAATTCCTGTGGGTTTACTTTTAAGTAGCTTCGTGTGAGGAGTGTATGTGCCCACAGGTACTGTTTAAAAGCTAGTTGGGTAATTAAACATTTCTGCTCTAATTGGTACTTCTTACAGCTGCTTCACTGTCATAAGAAAGAAAACTTGGAGAAAAAAACCAGCAGGAAATACATAATTGGAAAAAAAAAAAAAAAGGTGATCTTTTGAAATATTCCTGCAGTCTGGCTTAATTTAAAAGAAAATACAAACAGGAAGTTAAAGGAACTGTTTCTGATATAACTTTTACAGTGTGTCAAGTTTCATGTCAGCAATATGAATAGTGACATCAGCTGTATTACGATAATTTAGCACACCTTTAATATATAGTGGTTAATAGAAATTCAGCGAATTTTTTATTTTATTCCATGTTTGTCAAGTCATAATTCAAAGGCAAGTGAGAAATCATCCTTCTTTTTTAACAATTCAGCAAAGTTTTGTGACGATTATTTTAAAGATGGTGGGAAAATTTTTCCTTACCATTTTGCTTGGAATAAAGTAGATTTTGCCAGTGGATCAGGACTGTTTCTGCTCACTTCGTGTACATTTCTGTCTGCATGATTCTCTAAGCAGTAGTGTTTATATTACATTATAACAATCTCAAGTCCAGTTCTTGGAAAACGGGCATTTATAGTCTGAGTTCATGAAAGAAGGGTGAATAATTCAGTCAAGGACCTGTCTCTGCATAGGTCTTCATAGACAGAGATGCATCAACGTGGTCTTTAGTCAAATTGAAATATTTTCATCTTGAATTCACTTGGGAGGGATGTACCCGTTATCTTTTCTGCAGTCACTTTTCTGTCCCATGGGCACAGACAGGGAAGGCAGGGAGGTGCCTTGTTTCTGTTCAGCCTGGCTGGGAAAGTCCGTGGATACAGGACTGGAAAGAGCTGCTCCTGGGCAGGGGGAGGGAAATGGATGCTTCATGATGAAATCCAGGCCATTTATAAACAGGTGCAGCCTGGTGCTCCCTGATCTTCTGCAGATAAGTGTTTCCTTCCCTTTGGTTGGCAGTTTTGGCAGGTGGAGGGCCAGGACCAGGGTTGCTCCCCCAGGAAAGCCCTGCAGTTATGGCTTTTGTCCACTTTAGCACTGCATTGATGTAAGGAAATTAAATATGCAGTGCTGTGCAGCAGGAGTAGACTCTGCACTGCGTGCAAGGAATTCGAGGATTTTTCTGGAAGCATTTCCTATGAGCAGAGTGGGATGAAAAAGCAGTGTTGGCTTTGAGATTCAGTTCCCCCCCTGCCCCCTCCCAGGGTTTTTGTCTGTTTGGAGGTTTGCACTCTCAGAGGGGCCAAAAGCTGTCACAGGGTTAATAGATCTTCCAGGAATCCTGAAACCCTGTGAGTTATGAAACACTCGTGCTGGTCTGTGTGCAGGTGTACCAGAGGTGAGTATAAAATCTGCAGAGTTTTTGGGTTGTTGGGCTGTTGGTGGAGACTGTCTGTGCTGCTGAGGGGTCTCCAGGGCAGACCCCAACACCCATCTCTGTAGGTTTTTGTGCTCTGGCGGGTATTTTTATTCACTTACCTCTGAGTGCTGGCAGTTTTGGAACTAGCGTTTCAGAGTGGAAGGTTTCTGAGCTTTTAAACTGTGTTCTCTCTTATACAAGTATTGTTTGTGAAACATCAGGCTTCCAAAAAGAGATGTTAAGCCAAGCGTGTTTGCAAAGGGAGCTTTGACTCATGCGTCAACATCTGAATTTTAACTTGCCTTGAGCAGATGAGAAGTCGTAGTTGCATCAAAATCTGACAGTCATAATCCCCAGCTCTGTCCAGGGAGCAATTTATTTCCACTTACATTTTAATTGTCTTCAGTTTTGTGTTTAAAAGGGGGTTTGACTCATTGTCAGCACCGTTCGTGACCATTTCGTTGGTGCTCATCATGCGAAGAGCTGAATTTCCTGGCATAGATTTCCCATAGACTGATTTTTGCATGCATATGCTGTTGGTACAAAGAGATTGTATCTTTGCATTCCCAGAGAGAATCTAAAACTCTGATTTTTCCATCAAAGCAGCTGGAGTAAAATTAAATTCCCTGTTTCCTCTTGCATATTGTAGCATTCCAGCATGGTTGTACGGATTCAGAAACTTGAAGAATGAATACAAGTATTATTTTGAAAGCTAAATAATACGCGGGAGGAAATGTCAGTAGTTGTGAAGCTCTTAGTGTTAGAAATGTAGCTAGTAATGTGAAGTAGGATTTTTTTCCCCCCCTTAGGTTCCTTTGATAAATCCTAACCCTAGAGCTCAAGAGCTGTCTGCATTCAAGGGGCAACTGTTCATATTTCCTCTTGCTTAGAGGACTGCTTTGAGTCCTGATGGCCCTGGGAAGTTTAGAGTAATTTAAATTTCAAATGTCTCGGTAGAGTTCCTGCAATTTGCAAATGCTTCGGGAAGTCCAGATCAATAGAAAATAGAGATGGGTGTTTCCTTACAAGCCAAATTGCCCTTGGGCAGCATCAAGCTCTGGGCACCTTATTCCTGAAGTGCATCCTGAGCTGAGCTGTTGTCTGGCTTAAATGATAAGTCAGAAGGAGTAATCAGATAGTTATGTTAAATTGACTACAATTCGGATCTTTTTCTAAACGGTGATTAGAGCCCAAGATAAAGGCAGCAGTTCAAAGCGACTGCCAAGCAAGTCACTTAAGCTTTCGGGATCAAACAGCGCTAAATTCTGGGAAAACCTTAGTGTGAACAGTGAAGATGTTTCCTGTTTCCACGCTGCCAATGAGCAGTAACTCACCACTGGAGTTTGGTAGGAAAAACACAGTGTTTCTTTTAAATGATCGTGCAATCTAGTGGTTCTTCTGCTTGACTAACACATTCCCGGTTTCCGAGGAGTGGGATTCTGTGACACCGGCAACAGGACGGGGCTGCAGTGGCTGCTTAGTCCATTAGCTGAGAAAATGTACGGCTCGGCTATGGCAAGAACTGCAGTATTAATGTGCTGAAATTGCTTCTGGTGTCCCCAGTTCGCGTTCTGTAAAGGAGAGTAGGCTTGCTCAGTTGTAAAACTCACAGCTCTTTGGATACCTGCGAACTGAAGAAGAGTAAAACCTCCCACAACACTTGAAGACAAAGTTCACCTCGGGAGCTCAGCGTGGCTTCTTTTGGTCCTTTCTGCCCGACAGCTTCGCAGCTGCCACAGAAATGCACCTTTCCAGACAGCCAGGTATTAATAAGTCGTAGTGGGTTTTTATACGTGTAAAAGTTGTTTGGATTTATGCAAATTAACTGCTCCAATGTACCCTTTCAGGGGGAAAAGTCGATTTCTGTAAATTATACTACAAGTAAATGCAGTCTTAAAAGAGAAGAGATGCATTGCTTGCTGTATCAAAGAAGCATAAACAAGTGTTAAAAACGTGATAGGAAACCGCTTTACCAGCATATGGTTTATACACTTCAGGAGACCAACCAAGGAAAGAAACCAAATATTTATTAGAAAAAGGGAAGGAAATAAGCAGTGATAACACTGAACAGTGGAGCAGTGCAATGAGCTGTCAATCCTGGCAAATACACTATCTGTAAGTAGATCATTGTAAAGCTCACAGTGTAAAGGAAAGGACGTGATACAAAGGCAGAACTTAGGGCAAGCTATGAATGAGTACAGCTTCAGAAAATAAAAAAAACCCACACTGGTAAAGGTAGCTCAATTTTTAAAGCGTGGAGTCATTAGAAAAGTGTAACTAGGGAGAAAAAACAAAAAGGGGAAAAAAAAAAAAAAGAAGAGAAATTAAAAATGGCCTGAACTACTACTAATATAGTGATGTGGTAATTTATGTGATGCTGTCCTTTTTTTAGTTGGTGGAAAAGTCTCTTCCTTGCTGTTTTCAGGCAGAGTAAAGGGATGAGTTGAAGTTCCATAGAACAGAAGGTCATATGCTGACCAAATTTAATCCTGGCCATGACTCAACTAAGCCCTTATTTGAAACACCTCCCGCAGTGTTTTATAACCTAGATTATTCTCATGGATTTAGAGATAAAAATATTTGAATCTGTCCATCAGGACTGATGCTTGAAATGACCGAGTATGTTGAGAGAAGTAATTGCTTCATCAGAGCTTTAGGTCAAGGTGCAGCTTTCTTGATTGAATTACACTGCTTTATAGAGAGAAGTAGAGGTGCAATCTTTCACCCTTGCTGTTTGGAGTCCACTGTTTAAGTGGGAAGGAGTGGGAGATAAAAGTTAACTCAGGTAGAACATGCATTAGGTTACTTAACAAAATCCACAGCTGGGTTGTTTTCCAGGTAATGCAGATCCAGCAGACACTCGCGGACAAAAGAAAGGGGGGGCCGGGGGAAAGAAGGAAGAGAAGTTCCGTTAAAAAACAAACAGACTTAATGAGAACCACAGTAATTTTCGACTCTGATAATGTGATACAAAAACAAGGCAGATGCAAAACAGGCATCTTCACATTGCATGGCAGTAAGATGGGAATGAACAGGGCGTCCAGAAAGAAATAGTGTGATAAATCAATGAGACAGCGGCTTCATCTGCCAGCATGAAGAAGATTTAGGTGTTGATAATCCACAATTTAAAACTGATCTAGGGGTCTTACACTGAAATTCTGTTTCCACCTTAACAGCTGGATGTGAAAGCTGGAAATCCACCAAAGGTACAGACAGACGTCTAAGAGCTTTTGAAATTAAATGCCTTGGGGAAATAGCAGGTATTAAATGGAGTGAATTTATAACAAATACTGAGATTCGTCAGGGAGTTGAACAAGACTTAATCTCCTAAATTATCCAGAAATGAGGATGGAAATATCTAGGATATGTGGGAAGAATGAAGCTAGATCTGATGCCAGACTGTCTGCCATGGCAGGAATGCCTTCAGGCTGAGTGTAGAACATGTAAGAGGGGCTGACCAAAATAATTCCTCCACTGAAAAGTGCTTGGAGGTGGAGACATTAGGGGTGACTTCACAAAGTGGGGGACAGGCAAGGAGAAAGCCGGAGGGACAACAATCAGCAGTGTATGTTTGAGGGAACTCTCGGCAGTGTAGGGAAAAAAATGTGAGTTTGGTGTCACCATACTGGTTTTCATCCAGTATTTCATGTCTGTGAGGGGCTTGTAAACACTTGGCAGACCTGCAGAATGATTTCAGGACTTTTATCAGCACCCCTTTGGTCCTAATAACTAGAAAGGACATATTTTAGCCCAGAATCCAAGCTCTATACCTTGCTTGCAACTGGCAGCTGCAGCAAGCACTGTAATTTATGTAAACTCAGCACCACCCACCAGTTTCTAAGATCAACAAACAAAGTGGTTTCTGCCGGTATGAGGGAGAAAACACCAGGTTGTCTTCCTGCATCCGGGTGGAGGAAGTCGGCGATTGTCTCCTTGCAATAATAAGAGAAGGCATGTCTGCCGGGGCCTTTTCTTCAAGCAGAGTGTCTTGGCTTCTGACCCAGCCAGTGCACCTCTGTTCTTAATTAGCCATGTCTTGACTATCTTAATATCCTGGCACGTAGCTATCTGGGATTTTGGAGTCAAGCATGCAGTTCTTCAGCGTTATCCGCGCTTTCTCAGCCGCTGGAACTGGGTCGCCTGAGCTGTGAAACCAGTGGCATCCTCGGTGACCACATCTGGCTGTTTCCAAACAGCTGGGATTCAATGGCCAGAACAGGGGCATCCTGTGCTGTTCTGCTCAGCAGGCTCCTGCCTGGCCACCAGCTCCCCCCTTGGCAGGGAGAAAGCCTCCTTGGTGACACCTTTGAGCCTTGGGGAAGGGTTAAGATGCCTCAGTGGGTCTCAGACGGTCTTGGCACCTGCACCTGCACCCAGTGTGTGTTAGCTGTGAAGGGGCAGGAGGGCTGTGTCTCCCAAAGAGAGGGGGTTAAACCAGGATTTGTTTGTTTCACTCCCTGCCTGGAATATAAGCCTCGAGATAGGTTGTTTTAAAGGCAGAATCACCTTGGTTTCCAATTTCAAGTAAAATGAGTGATCTTTATTGTATCAAGACTTTATTCTCTCTGCGAGTTGAATGACTTTTCCTTTAACTTACAGTATCTACTTTATTGCTTAAAATGGTCTTCCAGAGCCTCAGTAGTAAAATAAGATCTCTCAGATAATGAAAACCAGAATTTTGTATTTTTTTTCCTGCCACAAGGTTGGCAGTAATGATGGAAAGTCATTGATTTCCTTTTGAAACTGTTTCTGAATTGTTTCCTTGATGTTGCCTGCCTCTGTGCTGATCTCTTCTTTCTTTAGAAGGAGCTGCTTTCACATGCATGGCTTGTTCCAGGAACATTTCTTTTACACTTTGTTTATCTGTAGTTTGTTAGACAGGTCTGTAAAGTTTGGTCACAAGCCAGGAAAAGTCATGAAGATTTTTGTGGTAGGGTAGTCACTGAAGTAACCAGGTGTAAGGAATACAGAAACTGATATGGCAAAAAGGTTATATAAAAATGGATCATGAAGCTTTATAAATACATCTTCTTGTCTGCAGCACATTTTTACTTCTCCTTGTCACACACTGAAGCATTCGGTCTCGAGAAGTGTTTAGAGCATGTCCTGTTAATGAATCCTAGGAAAATAGAAAGTATGAGATGAAAAGCTGTTGCAAGGCAGGTCCTGATGGAGCTGACCTGCTGTCAGGTTTCATCATTTGGGGTTAAGTTGTCTCTCTGAAAAACATCTCATCCCGTGCCGGTAATTTAATCAGTCAAAGCAGTAATAATATAAAGGTATAGGTTATGTATGGAAAATAATGTA
Source organism: Acropternis orthonyx (assembly GCA_035583155.1). Classification (NCBI taxonomy): domain Eukaryota; kingdom Metazoa; phylum Chordata; class Aves; order Passeriformes; family Rhinocryptidae; genus Acropternis; species Acropternis orthonyx. The sequence continues at coordinate 5,072,329 of JAWWEU010000125.1, forward strand.
TTATGTGGTAGATCATTGTTGCAGTGCTCAAAAGCTTCTGAGGCGGATTGTACTGTTTTGGCAGGAGTTCAAAATTCTCTTTCCTACAAGGAACAGGTTCGGTGGTTTGTTTTTTCTCTAACATGTCATTTTGAGGTTACATGGTAACATCTGTCAGAGCTATGCTAACCTCTGTCATCCAGCTGTTATAATTGTGGTATTTTCCTTCCTTTTCCTTCTCTTTCCTCTCCTCTTTGCTTTCCCTTTCTCCTCCCTCAGAAAAAAAAAAAAAAAGAAAAAGGTAAAAAACCCCCCAACAACGAAAACCACCTCCTTTTATACTGAAACTTCAGGTGGAATGAAGTGGTTATAAAAGCATCTGTCAACACAGGAATGGTTTGCCAAGCCAAGTATTTGGGTTGGAAGTCATGCCTTCCCAACTGCTTGAAAACAGGAAGTATCTCTGTTAAGTGATGGATAGCTCTACTTTGCTGAGAGGAAGAAAAGGCTTTTTTTTCTTTCTTTTTTTTTTTTCTTTCTTTTTTTGCCTCTGGGCCAATAAATGAGTTCTGCAGTTGTTCCATATATGTAAAGAAAGACTCCTATAAAAATGTGCATATGGGTGCACATGTCTGTGTGTATGTGTATATATATGTGTGTGTATGAATATGCAAACTTAAAAAAAAAAAAAAAAAACAGAAAAAAACCAACCCAAAACCAACAATACACTTTGTACATGATCAGTCCCTGTCAGAAGCCAGCCCAGGCACATCTTATCCCAGTGATTCCTGTAAAGCTCTCAAAATCTGTCAGAAACAGCCTGCAGGATTGCAACGGCTCCTGGGTGATTAATTGCCAAAAGAGTCTGGTTCCAGGTTCTATTACATGTAATTGTTATCTTTTCTGAAGGGGT
>JAWWEU010000125.1:5073409-5132107 GCA_035583155.1 Acropternis orthonyx
CCCCCCGCTTCAATTAATTTTAACTTTACTAAAAATCATTTTGTTAGAAATGGAGGAGGACGAGCTGCATGGCAGTTAGGGAAGAGAGCATGTTTCAGTATCTTCTCCACATCAAAACCTCTCTGTGAGACCCGGCAAGTGGCAAAGGAATAGATTCCTCCTGCTCCTGACTGAAATTGCAGGAAAACAGCCACAAATTGGGACATTCTCTGTCCCCAGGCCACTGCAGTAAGACTGCTCAGATTGGACGTGGGGAGAGGATGAGATCTTGTCCTGGAAGCCTCTTTGCAAAGGAAATTTTTGACTTTAAACCATGTGGTTGAGTGCCCTGAAAGTACAGGCAGATTGCGAGGAATCTGCTATAAATTGCTTTTCTGAGACCACAGGGACAAAGCAGAGGGGGCTGAGTCCCTGTGGGTGCCTCCATGGGTTTCAATGTGATTTGGAGCTGGATTTCCGTAGTGCCAAACTGGAATTGTATCAGTAGGGTTGCTTGGATTTGCAGTGCTTTTTACTGCATTGAAAATGGGCCGTGTTACTGACAGGTTTAGACTTTTATAGATGGAGGCTTGGGCAAAGCTTGGCTCCCAATGAGCTCTGTAGTAATTTGTGCCAAGTGGCCAATTTAACTGTTTGAAATATCAGATGGAGGTGGGGGGGAAAGGCATGGGCATACTGGTTCTGCAGCTGTGGAGTATCTGCCTGCAGATGTTTCTGCCAAGAGAAGTGATTGAAACTCAGTTTCTTGAGACATTTTAATCCTATCTGAACAAAACCACATAAAAACGTGCCCTGCCATTGTCTGCACGGGCCAGGGAGCACATTGTTCCTCACAGTTGTGTTTGCACGGTCTCACTGCTGCAAGGAAACAAGTCTCCTCAAGTCTCCTTTCTCCACGATTCCCCATGAATTAGGTGTATTAATCAAGCCCTGTCAGAGGCGGGGTGGTGATGTACAGCAGTGGGGACACTGCTGTTACTCTCATTAAAAAGATGAGAATATTTTTGTTGCATCCAGCTTTGTGCAGGTTTGGAAAGATAAGCCTGGCCTTTTGTAGAGGTTTTTGAGGCTCAGTATGCTTTCACAGCAACTCTGGAAACTTTTTGCTTTCTTGAAGCACTTTAAGCACTGCTTACTTATAAGTTAGTTATTTAAGAAATACTGGTATCTGTTTGAAATCACCACCCTTGGTGGAAATGATTGATTTGCTGTGAAACATGCAGAAGCAGGGTATGTCGTTCAAGCAATTGACACCATTGCCTTCTATTGATTCAAGGCAGTTCTTTCCCCAGGTTTCTTTTTACAAGGAAAGATAAATTTGTTATTTTTCTGCATGCTGGCACTGTAGGGTGAACTGTGCTTTGCAAGAATAACTAGGAGAGTGATGGCTGAAGTTGCTAGTTCCTATTTCGGTAGCCAGCAAAGAGAGCAGTTCCCGAAGATATATTAAATTACACAGGAAACTTTCCATCTGTTGATGGGACAAACTGGAAACAGGTAAAAATTAGTTGTTGAAGGGAAAAGATTAACAAATGGTGTTGACCTGGAGGATAAGCAAACTGAGTAGATGCTACCCAAGCAGGGGCATCTGACTGCTAAGCAGTGAGGGACAGATCACATTCCTGTTTTTGAGATGGCTCGCTCTGTATCGCTTCGCCTCGGTTTGGACTCGGATCACCGCGGCTGTCTCCCTGTTGCAGTTGGTTTACTGGTTGCCAGCGTATCAAACAGTCTCTGCCTTTAACCAGTGCTTCTGGTTACTGCCTGAGTAAAAGGCTGCTGCTGTGCTGCCACTCGGTAGCGCACATTCTTCCTGAACACCTGCTGTCAGGCCTATCATGTCTTTTCTTGTCAACTTGCACAACGCTCCGGGTCTTGAGCAAGGCTGACATGATGGAAGGGTTGTGCATTCTGGTTTTTAGCAGTCTGGGCAGAAAGCGAAGCCTTTGCATAAGGACTGATAACAGGAGGCCGCAGCATTTTCTAGGAGCTAATTTCCGATAACATTTAATAAAATTCTGTCAGTGAATGCGGTTTATAAAGTAGTGGATATGCCATAGGTTACGGAACCCAACTGCTCCACCCTGAGAGGAATCGTAGATGTTGTGTAACGACAACAGAGAGTAATCTGCACCAATCTTGGGAGAAGTACAAGGGGTGGTGACCAGCAAAAAAAGTCATCAAAGAGGGGAACTGGTTAGAGATGTTGGCATGTGCTGATGGTGGTGACAGACATTGGCACAGGAGGAAGAAGGTGGGGAGGTGGAAGAGTGTGAGGAAAGGGGCTCTTGGCGAGAACAAAGCAGTATCGCTTGACTCGGGAGCCTGTAATTACAAGACTCCAGCCTTGTGACACAGTGAATAAGCGTGTCACCTGGAACACAGGAATTCGGGTTGCCTCCTGAAAGGGCTCATGCCAGATGGAGGGGGAAGAAAAACCTCCCGGAACAAGAAAATTTAGCTCTCTGCTGGGCTGCATTTTTTAAGTCCTTAGCAGTGACAGTCCGCTGTGTCTTTTCCCCTCAGCACCTTCTAATTGTGGTAATTCATCCATGGGTTGCAAAAAGCCTCCTCTAGCCTGTCTAGCAAACAGGACGGGTGAGCTTCCTGTACTTGAAATGTTCAAAGATCCTAAAATGCCAAGCGTTTCCTGATCTGTTGGGCTGGGAGCGTGACCTGCTCTGGCACAGAGCGAGAACGAAAATGCCAGGCAGCGAGGTGAGCCTCAAAAGCGTAGGAGAAGCACCTTTGTGGGAGCTGACTTCACTCCTGCCAGAGATACATGATGGCACAGGAAGGCCTCGCTGCTTGCCACGCTTGCAGCGCATCTGTCCTGACACGTGGGCAAAACCGTGGAAAGCATCTCCCGGGCAGTCACTGCTTGCACAGGCTGCAGGAAGGCTGGGACTGGGTGGGCAGGCCCTGGCACAGGGTGCCCAGAGAAGCTGTGGCTGCCCCATCCCTGGGAGTGTCCAAGGCCAGGCTGGAGGGGGACTCTGAACAGCCTGGTCAAGTGGAAGGTGTCCCTGCCCATGGCGGGGGGGGGGTTGGAATTGGATGGTCTTTAATATCCTTTCCAACCCAGGCCATTCTATGATTCGGCTCATTCTGTGACTTTAAAATGCTTTAGAAATGCTCAAATACTGTAAGGATGAAAGTTAAAAAAAAAAAAAAAAAATTCTGCATCACCCAGTGAGGTTACAAGATATAGAGCATCTCTTGTAATGGGGAGTCTGTGTAAGTAGGGGCCACAACTAGGGTTCATAAATAGCAACTGTTAATTTAAACTGGAAGGATTTAGTTACAGAGGAACTGTCTCCAGTCCTCTCATTTTCATCGGGGCTCTAATTCCAGTGGTCTCCAAAGGCAAAATGAAACTTTCAGTTGCATTTTTTTAGGTTCTCCATTAAAAGCAATGTTTTTACTTGAAAGGGAGCAACTTAAATTTAGTGTAAAAATCTGTTCCTGTGGAGCCTGATTGCAGCAGAGAACATGCAGTAGCACTGATTCTCCAGGTGAGCTCTGGTACCTGCTGAACTGACTTGCTTTCTCTTACGCTCCTCAATATGCCTTATATTGTTTGGGGTTTTTTTTTAATTATATTTGTTTTTTTTTTCTAATGTCAGGTTACCCTCTTGCATGGTTTAGATATGACCTTTTGCTTTAAGATCTCATTAAAAATGCCCTTGGTGAACTAGGCATGGTTGTGGAGGTATGTCAGTAGGAAAGCTACTTTTTTCCCCTATCCCACAGAAAGCTCATCAGCTGGGTCTGCTTCTGCCAGTGTTGTAGTTCTGCATTCTTTGACAATGGGATTTTTGAAAAGCAGACTAAAGATAGATACTTTTTTGAAAAAAAAAAAAAAAAAGAAGAGAGAAAAAAAAGGAAAAGAGGAGGAGGAAAATCAGCAAAGCCATAAGGTTAATTCTGGTCCATTCTTAACAGGAACTACAAATATTTTACCGTCATTACCTGTTTAAGTTTTCTTTCCTGAAATAATTACCGTCGAAATTGCACACAAAATACACATTTTTGACCCAGCTGTCTTTTTCAATGTTGTATTTTGAAGAAATAACTCTATTTTAATTACCAAAAAAATTTAACCATTCATTTTTGAAATCCATTCATTTTCTTGTTCATAAAAATGTGCTTTTGCTGTTGATAATACTGTGTATTTACATGACAATTATCCCACTTTCTTAGTGCTCCCCAGAAGAACATTGTACCTATGTACCACTAATAACCTTTCAATGCATGTGCACTTAGACCCCTTTCATAACTGTTGTGGTAACAACCGAAAAATTACATAAACCTGCAAAAGAATTGCCTAATGGCATGAAGTATTCTGGTTTTGAAGTATTCTGGTTTCTACCAAAACCCCAATTACTTAATTTTGTGCCCTTCCTGGCCGATGCAAATTATGCAGCCCTCACGTCTCGACCTCAGTGGATTATGTAGCTCTGCGCACACATCAATTAATTTTGGCCCCATCACCTTCCCACCTTCTGTGCGCTCCTCGCCTCAAATCGCTTCTCTGCATCTCCCAGCCGCGAGCGGTTTCTTCTCTGCAGCTCGTATCTGCCTCAACCTGCAGCCCCACTTCAACTCTTCACCCTCCCCCACCTGCCTCTCCTCCTGCTCAGCCGAGCCACCGCCTGCTCCTGCTGGATCCCTGCTCCTCCAGCTCCAGATCCACTCAGGTGCTGTCACGTTGTGCCTCGCCAGTGGCTCATCGCCGAGTCCCCGTGCCCCTGCAGGCAGCGGGGCTGGTCTGGAGGTGACCTCCTTGTCCTTATCGCTCCCCTCAGACTTCTCACAGTGCACATTGCAAGAATTGAAGCTCCGTCTTCTGGAATGGCCTGTGAAAGCCCATGGCACGCTTGGAGCAACCGCCTCCGAAACCTTTCCCGTAGCGAAGCCTGGGTCATTCAGCATCCCACTGAGAAAAGAAGCAGCTTCTAGGTCTGTAGAAAAAGTGGCGTTGAGGAAAAAAGTGGTGCAGCATCCCTCAAAGTCAGCACTGGTGCCAGCGTGCTGGTGAGCATGACCTGAGCCCTTGCTGGAGCTGACACCGCTGGTGTCCACACCTCGTGCCACAGCAGGCTTCCCTAAGCAACCCGGGAAGAGCTCACTGCCCTCCAGTGAGCAAAACCATCACGAGGGATATCTTTCTCCCTTATTACCGACCTCTACGTGCTGCTCAGTTCTGAGTCCTGCATTGGTTTGGCCGGAAAGGAAAACGTCTCCATGAGAAGCACGCAGAGACCAAAGGCCTGAAAGGCCAAAGTGATGCCCTGCAAACCAGAATGGCTGTGACTTGCTGTTGTCCTCTGGTTGGGTTCCGAGCACCGGCAGCAGAGCAGCTCTGCAGCCCACCTATGGCCCCTCGCCAGGACTTTGTCCTCCACTAACACAGGAGGGGTCAAGGGAGCCCCCTTTGTCACCCTCTCCTCTCAGTTCCTCAGGAGCGTGGAGGGGAGGTGGCTTGCCGAAGGGACAAGGTGGTGACAGCAGAGCGAGGAGCAGTCATGCTGTGCCCAGGGTCTCCCAGGGTCATCACGCTGGGAGGGCTGCTGGAGACCAGCTCTCCGTTCAATCTGCTGTTGTCTCTGGGGGCTGGAGGGAATTTGACTCTTGTCTCAAGCTGAGGTTACAGAATATTTTCTCTTCTTTTTGTCTGTGTCAATATAAGCAGCAAGCGCTGCTGAGGCTGACTTGTGCTTTTTTTGTACAGTTCCCAGCACATCTGGCTGTCTTGGACAAGGTCCCTAGGCCTGATTGTAGTGAAAAAAAGCAATGATAGCGTGTTTAAAACTTGGGCCTCCAGCTATGACTGTATATAAAACATAAAGCATTGGGGACAGACTGGAGGAAACACAGTTTTAAGTAGCTGACCCAAAAAAAGTATATTCAGTGTGTTACATCTGCAGTTGTGCTTTGCCAGTGTGGGTGCTCTGCTGCATTAGGAGGCTGTGGCTCAGAACCGAAAGCCAATGCGAGTGTTTGCTCCCAGCTCGTTGGCACCAGGCATTTTTCCTCTCCCACTTGCACAACAGCCCTGGTCATTCATCACTGGGAAGCTAAGCTGGCTCTAGAAGGCATTCTGATTATCTGGTGTCCTGATGAAACCTGCCTTGATTTAAAAGAGGTGCACCACCATACTCACATGAAGGTGTCTTGCTTCTCCTAAATAATAGAATTAGCTATGGGCATTTCCTTAGGGGCACGCAGAACACAATTGCAGTATAATTCCTCTCCCTCCAAGCCTAGTCTTGAAACATGCAAATTTCTCTTTCAAGTGCTTTGGCAAAAAAATGGCAACATCCTGACACGCACACATGATTTGGACACTGAATTACACACTGCTCGAGTCATTATCAGCGGGCTGAGTTCTTTGGTGGATGCCTCAGGAGTGCTGTGGAAAGCAGCACAGTCTGCTGAGGAAATACCCGTGGACAGCTTGTTTCTTGTTCTCCTTTGTAGGGATCCAGCACTGGCCACTGCAGGGTGCGGGGTACAGGGCTGGACAGGGACCTTTTGGTCTTCCCAGCACAGCTATTCCTTGCTCTGTCCTTACACAGCTCCCTGCAGCACACCGCGCTGCCGTGCGCTTTCTGCTGAGCGTTCCCATGTTCTGTTTTAAAAATAACAAGACATCTCTTAGCATTCAGGATACATTTTTCCACTCCGAAGCACCACAACAGTCTTTTTAAAGAAACTCTAGGAAGGGTGTTAACTTGATCAATGCTGTGCAGGAAGGAAAGCTCTTTCCTACTATTTTTTCAGCATGACTTTCACTGACATGATCAGGCTGGGAAAAGACTTATTGGCTGACAGCCCAGGACAGCCATGCAATATCTCTAGTCATCTGGAACTCAAACTACTCTGCCCAAGGGAGAACCATAACATAAAAACAGTTTAGGTTACATGCTGAATCTTATAAACATTGTTGAGTTTTTAAAAAAACAGTTTAAATACATTTATGTGCATTTGCTGTGCACAAGATTATTGTGTTTTGGGGTTTTTTTTTTTTCATATGTCAAGTAAGAATGGACGGGAGGGTTTTTACTTTTTTTGCTGTAGGTGGTTTTCAAGAATCTTGGAGGATTTTTTTATAAATATAGGGAAATGAGTTTCCTCTCTTCTCCTATATTTAAGGGCTTGGCTTCTCCTGTGTGTCAGGTATAATTGTTTTATATATAGATAATGCTTACTTTTTGACCCTGTGCAGAAAGCACACGTGTAAAACTGCAAAGTTGGGGCCTTTCTTTGTTACCTGCATTGATCAGTTGAATTTTCAGTTGTCTTGTGGCACAAGAGAAGGAAATCCCAATGTTTTTCCAACAGCTCAAAGCTGATCCTAAAAGGTATTAACTAGTGTTTTGGGGAATCTGTGGGGTTTTTTTCCTCCTTTTTTGAAGCTGAGCATCACTGACCTCTATCTGTTGTTACCTTATTTTGCTTGAAAAACCTGTCAGAGTAACCTGTTCTTCTGTAAGCATGTGCAGCTCTAATAATTTGGGATAATAATCCAGAATGTAAGCTTCACTTCAAAAAACCTTCTTTTCTCATCTTGATGGAAGATCTGAACTTGGGATGCATCCATTGCCACCTGTCCTTCTGCCAAGTCCTAACATTCCAGCACACCTTGCAACAAGTCTAAAAGTATTATTTTAGGAAGATGACTGTGGTTCCTTTATGATCCCTTTTCCCCCCATAAACTGGCATTTCGCAAGCTGAGCGGACTGTCTTTTTTTTTTCTTTTTTGGTGTGTGCAGCTTCTTGCTTTTGCTGAAATTGTTGGCTATTTGGTGGTGTTGTGGATTTCTGGATGCGCTGTAACTTTTCCTGTGATGCTTTCATTGCAGGCCTTGCTGAGACCGGGTCGAATAGACAGAATTATCTACGTGCCATTGCCCGATGCAGCCACTCGCCGGGAGATCTTCAAACTTCGTTTCCAGTCCATGCCAGTCAGCGATGAAGTCTGCTTAGCTGAGCTCGTTGAGCACACACAGAAGTACTCGGGAGCAGAGGTAAAACTTCCCAGAGTCAGGGCACAAAATGGTGTTTAAAGCTGAACTCAAGCGTCATTCAGATCCCATCCTTCCTTCATGTGCTGGTGGGAATTCTGAAAGGGAATGTTTGTGTTATTTCTGCGGTTCTGCTCAGAGAGCATAATGCAAGCTGGGGCTTTTTTGCTTCAAGATCTCTCATCAGAGGATTGCTGCCAGGGGAAAGGTCTCATCCAGGGTGAGCCACAGTATGATCCCAGGTGGCCTCACAAAGGATGTGCTGCCAGGAGTGGAGGGAGGTGGAAGCAAGTGCCCCCAGACTCCCCAGGCAGTTCACCTGCCTCTTCCCACATCCCCAGGGATCTTTGGAGTTCAGGACTGTGACTGAGAGCTTCAGATGGAGGGAGGAGAGACAGAGTTAGGAAACAGTGTAGGGGAATTGCAAGGGAGTCACTGGTCACTTGTATTTTCCTATTCCATATAAAGACCTCCCAGCAGCACTTACTGTTACAGCTCGTTGCTATGAGTTAGCTTCTGACAATGGATGTCAGACAGTATTTCCTGTCCTGGGTAGAAGGAGAAACTCTCTCCTTTTATATAAATGCTGCCTGGCAGTTATAATAAGTATCAGTACATTAGTGGTCACTACTCTGCTCTCTGAGTATTATTTATGTCAGTGTCTCGTGAAAGGATATTTCATTCTTTCCTCATTTTAATTAATTGAAAGGAATTATATTACTTCAAAAATTCAAAGAATGTTACTAAGATTGCCAAGTCCAGCCCTTAAAAGGTACGAAATACCTGAATTTCCACCTTTCTGTAGCCAGTCCTAGTGTTTTATCGCACCATCTTTAATTATATAGTCACCTCCTACTTTTTCCATAGCAGAGTGGAAAATGTGATGTGCTTGACTTGGCTTCCTGTCTTTCTGTGTGTTGCTTACAAGGGCAGGGAAATAAGCTAAACTTTTGTCTTGGTCCAAAAGAGAGGGTGATGGTGGAGTGTTTGTATGACTCTTGTAATGCTGAAGGCCTTTCTCAGTGGCCTGGCCATTGAACATGATGCTCCCAGGCACGATTTCTGCTCCTTTAGCTACCCTACCACTCAAATGCTGGTAAGTTGTAAAATGCTGTGTTGCCTACTGGTGACCTCTGGCTGCTGAGGACACTGCTGTGTGTGCTCCAGGCTCATTTTGGGAAGCTGTGTCACCAGGGGCACACCAAAGTTGAACCCACGAGATCTTTCCTCCTCCACAGGACGGGCTGCGCTCTGGGAAAGAATGAATGGAAGCTGTGCAGTGAGCAGAGCTGGTCTGTATAGCATATCTCTTTGCCACAGAATGTGGGCTCTCATAATGAAAAAAAGGCACCAGTGAAAAGGATTTCAGGCTTAAGTGTTGGTCTGAAAAACTGTCACAGCTCCACTGCCTCCACGCTTTGGAGCAGTGACCTGAAACAGTACTGTGTTCATATCCAGGTGACAGTGATACAGCTTTTGCTGCCTTGGGAAACTTTATCTGGCTCTGGCCGAGCTACAAGCCTCCAAAAACATAAATATAAACATCTCCTCCCTTGTGTATGAAAACTTGTTGTCTTACCAGGCAACAACAGTAACGCTTGTATTTTAGAAATTCCAAGCTTATGGGGATTTCCTTTGGATCTGGATCAGCTGAAGCTCTAGTGGTGAATTCCTTTGCCTGGTTGATAATGAGTCACAAATGTCTTGGTGCTGGCTTTGTACGGAACCAAATATAAGTTAATGGGTCATTGAGTGCAGCTACAGAAGGAATTGAAGGGGGGGAAAAAAGGGCTGCCTGTTTCTAATACGGCATTTCTCATGAATTTTTTTCTTTTGCATCATTCAAAGTATTATAATAACTGGGATGCAAAGAGTAAATACAGAAAAAGCCCCAGTCAGTGTTCCTTGGAAGAATACATAAGAAGTCTTGGCAGTTGGCACGCACAGTGACCAGTTTCATTAAAGCCTTTTCTTTCTTCCTAGTGTCTCCAGCTTCCCAGCTTTACAAATAGTTTCCGCTGCTGAATGGCAAGTTCCCATTGCACTGTTCTACCCTTTGTTTGGGAAAAGAAATGGAAAATGCTTGGTTTTGTGACTAGAAGATGCTGTCTGAATAGGGAGTTGCGTGTAAAGATGCGTTGAATCATCCCGACATGAGCTGAATAAACAGCCAGTAAAGCGGATAGTTCAGCAAGCATCTGGCTTCCAACTTGGCCCCCTCTCAGATCAGATGCTTGTACATTTTTGCCTGTCGTCACTTATGACCAGTTATCTCTGTTCACCTGCTGGATGTTGCGTTTCTCTTAATGAGTACCTTTAAAGATATGTCAAGATAGCAAAATAGGGTGATTACTTCCCACTGTTTCATGTGAAAGAAGATGGAAGGTAATTTATGAGGGTGAATTACAGTTTCCTTCTCTCATGTGTGAGTGAGGTTTAATGTAATAAAAAAGAGGCATTAGATGAGCAATGTCTGTACAATTAAGTTTTTAGGGCAAACAGATCCTCAGCTTTCTAGAAATACTTGGATTTGAGGTCGATCTGCATTTGCAGACCCTTCTGGGGCAGTGCTGTGCAGCAGTGCTTGGGGCTCTCCTTCCAGGCTACTTCAGCACGTGTAAATCAGGAGAGAAATCCGTGGGCACAGAGGAGAAGTCCTTAAAAGTGATACAAATGGTTAAAACAACAAACATCCTGCTGCACTGAAACTTTTGTAAGGTTTAATCTGGTGTTTCTGCATTTTATTTTGGGCAAATTTGCTGGATGTCCAACTTTTATGAAACTGGTAATTTTTTAATGGTTTTGTATAATTAGGATGTCTTCACTCTGAGATTGTTCCCAGTTTGATCACAGTTTTTTCCTGGAGCATTTTCACTGTTGTTGTGCTTCATGCTGAGAAGTTATATCTGTTTGATTTCTCACTAAAGTAGAATTAATTAAAGAACCAGCCACAGAAGTATTTAAAAGCAATGTTTGGCAGTACAAGCAGCATGAGTTCTTTTTTTCCTTGTTTTCCTGGTGCTGCTACAGCCATATAGCCCATCTTTAGGAAAGATTGGCTTTCCACAAACTCAGGTGCTCCACTGTTTTAATTTGGGGTTAGATGAGCAAAGGATGAAGCCAGAAAGTATGTGATAAAAAGGAAAATAAACCCAGTAGAGTGAGGGACACTCTCGTATTGTCTGAGCCCCAATCAGATGGTGTTTTTGTTCAAATTTAAAAGGCTGTAGCAGAGAGGGAGTTTTAGGCAGAAACCGAAATCAAGCGTTGAGTTGTTTTGAGTTTGAAGTTGGTTAGAAGTAATAAAAAATTAAATAATCTGGATATGATGACAATATTCTTCAGATGAGTGTACTTATAAAAGTAGGATAATGGGACTGACTGCTTTTAAATTGGTGGAAAGCAGGTCATGGTGAAAGCCAAGGCTGGCATGGTTTCTATAGTATTATCAGTTTCCATGCTTACAGGACACAATAGTAAAGTGGGAATCTTGGAACCTGTAAATCTTTCACTGGTCCTCAGTCGGAGTAGAACAGTTAATGTAAAAAATATCTTTCTCACTTTGCAATAACTCTCAGTGGGAGCACAGAGAATGAAGGGGAAGAAAAGCAAGCTGATGAAGGTTTGCTCTGGCTCAAAGAAGAGCAGGTTTGATGCCAAAAACGTTTTTGCAGCAGCAAACTCGCTCAAATCAGCTCAAGTCTTTGACTCCTAAAATACATATTCCAAAACATGCATGTTCTTGTTTACCGGATATTGACATATTTAGAGTGTTAACTTTAATAAAAAAAACCCACCCCAAATAACCAAAACCTCTCCACATTCCTCTCTTTCTTCCAGATGAAAGTACTGAGTACAAAAGCAACAAGGATGAGTTCTGTCATAGCTGTACAGGAGGGTAAAGAGTCTTTTAAGAGAATGGGGAAACTTTGTCTCTTTAGTAAACAACCTCTGCAGTAAAGGGGAGAAAGGGCTTAGATACAGGGGGGGGAAAAAAAGACATTCAACAAATAAGGATGTCTTATCTTCTTCACATCTAGCTTTCCATGAAGGAAAAGATCTTTCATACTTAAGGAAGAGGCTTTCTGTCTAGCATTTTTAAAGGGCAATGGATTCAATCCTATATAGTAGCCTAAAAAGCGACACAGACTTTGGAGTGAAGGCACCACAAAAATTTGAAAAAAAAAAGGAAGGAGTGAAGTCTCTATATGGAGAGAAAAAGCAGTAGACCATTCAAATCATGTCCTGGCTGAAGCTCAGGGTTTTAATTTTGAAATGCAGAGATGTTTGTGGCTTTTCTGCTTCATTGTGCTAAATCCTGAGCATGTTCAATTCCCATTGGATTCAGTGGGTGTCAAAGGTGTTGAACGTATCATGCCTTGGGACTTCGAAAATACCACCAAGAAATGCCTAAGTCGCATCAGAAATGTGTGATTTGAAGATACTTTTTAGTAGTTAAAGCATGTGGGGCTGAAAGGACTCTGGCCTGACACTGCTGGATGGCCTTTCCTTCTGAAGGGAAGGCTTAGCTCCACACCAAGGTATGGTATTACATTGAAATTACAGATTTCCAAAGCGAGTAACGTTGTCAAACTGAAATGCAGCAAGATCAAGGCCTCAGATGAACCTCTGCTGTTTCTCTTGGAATGGTGCAGCGGGATCTGTTCATTTATATCACTCATTGAAAAGTGAACATTTTTGTGTGGGTGGGTGAGGAAAAGAGACTCAGCCTTCGTCCAATATGGGTAATACGGGATCACCGCCTTCCTACACACATCTATCAGTGCTAAGGATGTGTTTGGCACAGGTGGCTGGAAGGTGAGGAAATACCTGGCATTCGGAATGTTTTCCGAATGTCAGTGTTTGGGATAAAGGAGATGAATCACCAGAAAGGAAATAACTAACTACCCAGGACTTCCCATGGGATTTTGGTTGCTGCTGGTCTTGCAAGAGCCTCTTACGTGCAGAATGTGCTCGGGCAGACTGGGAACAAGGGCAGCAGGAGCACCTGGGTACGTGGGTAACCACTCGTGGGCATGGCAGTGCTGAAAGCAAGACTTTGTGGCATTACACCGCCTCTCCTTTCCCTCCAAACTCTCCTTTTCAGTCCCTTTAGAAAGATCTGGTTCCCGTGGTGCATTTTGCAGAGGTGAGATGGGGGGGTTGTTGCCTAAAAGTGGATAAAATGGGTTTTCACCACGTTGTGTCTCAGCTGAGACCCAGAGAAGGTACTGTGTGCACTCACCCTGGGAGGATATAAAGCAGGGTTGGCAATCAGCATGTTTATGCAAAATGTAAGGTTTGGTATAGAGGGCAATATTTGCGCTGAAATTTATGCATGGCAAGCTGGTCTGGGAAAGAATACTCTCTCCTTCAGTGAGATAATGATTTGCTAATAGTTTAATCAAGCAGAGGAGATTTAATGCATCTGGCTGAAAGGGCATTAGCATTTCCGAAAAGGTCAGGCCCATTAACAGCTCAGGAGGATACAGACAAAACTGCTTCCTAAGTAACTCAGAGGACAGCGAGCCTCAGGGGAACTTGGGGAAAAAAGCCAGAGGGAATTTGAATGAGCACCAAGCTGGGCTGAGGTATGAATTTTCACTTGCTTCTTAAACGTGAGATTTTTCTTTCCTCATGAAGCTCCCTGTGCCTTTGCAGGGTTGTTTCTTGTTGCGTCCCTGTTAGGAGGAGCAGCATCCCTAGGAGCATCACGTGTGTCAGGATCGAGCTCCTTTCTCATGAGCCTGTGCAAACCGGCTGTGGTTTCACCAAACCAGCCGAGGCCACGGGAGATGCCCGAGTTAAGAAGCAGCACAGACCGTGCTGTTGGTGCCTCCTTCCCTTTTCCACACGGGGCAGAGTATCCAGGAGGTGCCCTTTGCTGAGGGTGGCAGAGGGGAGTGTGTTGCCAGCCCAGCAGGGCACTGTTGAGCTGTCACCAACACACAGGCTTAGAAAAGAGGGACCTGGACTGATGCCCTCTCAGCCAGCTCCACTTGCCCCTCTGCTCTTGCCTCTGCCTTTGCTGCTTTGTTGTCCTGGGCTTGGCTGTAATTCCCAGCAATGGAAAAACATGTTGCTCTTTAAAAGCAGATGGGAATTCATTCCTGAAGGAAAAAATATGTCTCTTTAGGCTACTGCTATTGTTTGAGTTTTATTTTTTGCCTGTGAGTTATTTCTAGCAACTTTTAATTTAATTCATTCTTTTTTCCTTTTTTTTTTTTTTTTTTTTTTTTTTAAATCAGACAGTGAGGATTATTCTTCACTGTCTTAAAGCACAGGCTCTCACTGCAGCAATGATCACAAACAGGGATATATAAAGTTCAGAGTAAAAATTTGCATGTGCAGTGATCAGGAAGGAGTTGAAAATGTTGGCTTATTTCTGCCTTTTGAAGTATTTTCACTTATGTAATGCAAATGCTTATATCAGCTCAGAGTAGTAGAATTGGCTTTTATGTTAAAAAAGGGAAAAGGAAAAGTCATAAGCACTTTTCCCTCGCACTGCCCTGTTTTTCTGATTTAAACCTGTAGTGCTGGCACTTGATCTTGTGAGTTATGATGTGTCACGGGGTATGTGGTTAGGAGTGGGCTTGCTGCTTTGGGTTTGTCTCAACTCTAGTCCTAAAGTATAAGACAAGGCACAAAAATTAGAGAAAGTCACCAAAAAGTCATTGCACCTCATAGAAAACTGATTTCTGATCCTTCACTCTTACATGCCAACATCAGGGCAGATCCTCAAGGTGTAGAAGTTGCTGTAAATACTGAGTATGTCTTAGTGCGTTAGCAAAAGATATGTCTGAAGCTTTTTGTTTCATTTTCCATGAGATCACTGCATTGTATCCACTTCTTTTGTAAAAGAGAGGGGGAGAAGTAAATATTCTTACATATCCATTGATATTTCTCATGCCCTTAAAATTAGCAATTGTCTTACTTGCTTAAGTGTTTGTTAAGATTACTTTGAATAGTATACAGTGTCTGGCTATCTGTCAGTGTTCAATTTATCTCTCCTTACATATATATTAATTTTCCCCTTGGATATGCTGAGTCCAGAGGAGGGCCCACCAAGTTGATCAGAGAGATGGAGCACCTCTCCTTTGAGGAAAGGCTGAGGGAATGGGGTGTTTTTCAAACTGGAGAAGTCTCCAGGATGACCTAATTGTGGCCTTCCAGAACCTGCAAGAAGGATGGAGAAGGGACTATTTACAAGGGCCTGGAGTGACAGGACAGGGGGGAACGGCTTCAAACTGAGAGTAGGTTTAGATTAGGTATTAGGAAAAAATCCTTCCCTGCGAGGGTGGGCAGGCCCTGGCACAGGTTGGGCAGAGAGGCTGTGGCTGCCCCATCCCTGGATGTGTGCAAGGCCAGGGTGGATGGGGCTCGAAGCAAACTGGGCTGGGGGAAGGTGTCCCTGCCCGTGGCAAAGGAATTGGAACTGGATGGTCTTTAAGATCCCTTCCAACCCAAAGCATTCTTTGGTTCTGTGAGTTGGAGGAGGTGGCAGTAAGGCATAATCTCAGGCATCAGCTTGGCCAGGAGAGCTGCAGAGCTCCCAGCTTCTCCAGTTAAATTCCCTTTCCCTCCCTCACAGAATCAGTCCTCCTAAAGCAAGGGTACTACTTGGTCAATGAGATCTAAAATAGTTCTGATTATGATCTTAATTGGCACTAGGAATATTTAAATGTAGCACCTGAAGGGTAGCTCAGATAGGATGTTTATACCAGATGAAAACATCCAGAGGAACACCTTGTGCTGACCTACTTGTATTTCTGGGACCCTGCCAGTTAAATCGCTGTCCTGGTGGAAGACTTGTTAATGAATGGCAGAGCAATAATAGAGCCCAGGTGTAAAAGCTTATTAATCTACCTGAGTATTGTTGCTGTGAATGAAGAACATGTATTTTAATGAAAACATCAACAGTTTACACTTCACTGAACTGCAAAGATTGGAGAGAGGGGTGTGTGTATGAATTAAAATATTTGAACATATATTGATATCTTTGCATAAATAAAAAATAGGATGTTTGCCTTTGGCAGTAATCAGTAAAGCAGTCGTTTCTGTTACAAAAATTTGGAGCCTAATAATGAATAATAGCATAATATGTAATAAAATCAGATCACAATAGACTGGGAATATCTTGAACAATAAGCACACCTAATTTCAAACTTAAAGCTGTCACTAGTAAAACTACATTTGTGTGAAACATGCACCAACTATTCTGCTTCCACTGCTTTCTCCTATGACAGAAATAATATTTCACTTTTGTAAAGTGAATTTAGAGTTTATTTTGTGAGGGATGATCATTCTTGATAAAGTATTTGGAGAAGTTTGGGGTTTTTTTTCCTTAACATTTTAATTGTGATATGCTTTAATCTTTCCCAACCCTAAAAATGTGTATAAGACACAGGCTTATAGACTTGTCATCTCATAGTTATTTGAGTTTGAAAATGCACTTTTCTATATTCCTTTCAAAGATGTTTTGATTATTCATAATTTTATTTTTTCAAAGTGAGAATTATTTTGGGAAAGGATAGTTGAAGTGTCTTCTTTTTCCCACTTTTTTATCCCCAAACTTGAGCAATAACACTGTTGCAGTTGGTGGCTTTTTGGTGATATTAAACTGCTCAGCATTAATTCTGAAACCATTTGGGAAGTTGTTAGTAATGAAGATACTCACTGATGCC
Source organism: Acropternis orthonyx (assembly GCA_035583155.1). Classification (NCBI taxonomy): domain Eukaryota; kingdom Metazoa; phylum Chordata; class Aves; order Passeriformes; family Rhinocryptidae; genus Acropternis; species Acropternis orthonyx. The sequence goes on from JAWWEU010000125.1 coordinate 5,090,124, forward strand.
GAATGTGGGAACAGGGAAACTTTCATCTATTTGCAGCCAAACCTATGTTGTCAAACAGGGCAATTTTCATTCTTGCCTTGTAATTTCTGTTTTCCAGAGCCCTGCTGGGAAGGCTGGTGGGCACAAGCACTGCTGCAGCTCGGATTTTTGTGTATCAGAAATTGGAAGTTGTTATTTACGAGTTATCTTTTACGGTTACCCTTAAACACATATGGAAAAGACATAAAGCTTTGGATTGCCTTTGGCAAAAGGATTAAAAGGTTATTGGCAGATGGAAACAGCACAATAATAACTCCGCAGCAAATTATTCGCCATGTTAGAAGCAATTCCATGGCCCTGTTTCGCTTTTTAATTAAAACTTTTTCAAACCAGCACCTAGTTCTCAGCTTAGGCTTTTTGTTTCCCATTTTGTTTGATTAATGAAAACGTCAAGGAGAGCTGGGTAGGAAAAAAGCCTTTCAGGTCTCAGTCTTCTGTAATTTGTCCATGGCATTGCGTGTATAGGAGTGAGCCATCGAATCCGGCTTGACCACTTGCAGTGGAAGAAAACAGAGCAAAGCCCAAGATGAGTGCAATTCCTAATCAGTCCTGACATCCCCATTGTCAGGGGAGGAGAACCAAGAGTGTTTTGTCCAGTCTGAAAGAGCTGCTTTGGATTTTGTTTGATGGTTTATTTTCTTATTTAGGGAGGTGGGGGTGGGAGTTAGTTTTTTCCAAGTAGTTGGCATCTTACAGAGATGGGCTTTGTGGGGTTTGTTGCTTCATTTCCTAGCAAACAAAGGACATTTTTGATAAAATTATTGCTATTTATTGTGATAAAATTGCTATTCTACTTAACATTGCCGAGCGAAACACATCATTGGAGGGGAAGGAGGGGGAGAGCAGCAGTCTGCCTTCTGTTTTGTCTTATTGTGCTTTTTCCTGGGATAAACCAACATAGTCTTTTTTCCAGAACTGCTCCCAGTGAGCTCCCATTTGATGGTAAACTGATGAAGAGGGGTTAAAAAAACTGTGCCCAGCTCCTAAGTTAGATTCTGGGGGGTTGGAAGGGTTAGTGAGTCCGTATCAGGAAAACTCTTTCTGCTCAATCTCTTCAGCTGCTGATTTTCCTTGCACGACGTGATTTTGTCATTCAGCCAAGGATGAGGGACTAAAGCAGGTTGGTGGGGATTTTTCCCGTGACAGGAGCTGGGGTGTTCAGCCACAGGCAAGCAAAAAACACTAACCCCAACCCCAAAAGGCAGGTGCCACTTGTATTTGTGGTTACCCGTGCAAGTGGCAGTCGTGATGTGTACCCGGAGAGAGGTGTTTGGGGGGGCCCCCTTGCCAGAGAGGGCACACGTTGTTGCTGCAGGGCTCATCACAGGCTCTTGTCATCTGCCATGTTACCATTTCATGCGACCTTGCCTTTTCTGTGGTCATTTCTGTGGATTTATATGTTACACAAACCGAGGGGAGAGAGAACCAAACCGTGCTCTTTCGTTAGCGAAACAGAATTTGCAGGCAGGAAAATGCGTGCGGTAATTCAGGGTAAACGGAACCAAACTTCTCTTGATTTTTGACTTTCCTGGTGTAAGGCCTGAAGAGTTCCAAAGAAATGTTGGCAGTCTTGTTTTAAAACAATATCCAAATAGCAAGCACTCATCATAAGGAGATGTCAGTTCTCGGAAGTGTAGTCCAAATGTTAAAAGCTGAAAACTCGCTCTTTGTTCCTAACATTCGTTGCTACCACATTTGCAAAAGTACAGTTTGTCTTCATTAAACCATGTTTAGTAAGAGCAATATTTATGGAAGAGCAGGGAAAAAAAGTATGAAATTAATTTGTCTTCTATCAATGCTTGGAAGTTGGAATAAGAAAGTGAACTTCAGTACTGAGACAGGATCTTACCCTAGGCTAATTGTTTACCATTAAAGAGAGAGCTCGCATGCAGGAGGGAGTGTTGTGTTTTGGCCTTACTTCCTTGTAACTCATAAATCTTGGCTGTATAAATGTTCAGTCATTAATTAAGGCTTTCAAATTAATCTGTTTCCTGACTGGACTTGGCTGGTTTTGCATAGAGCAATGCTGTTGCCCAACCTCCCAGTTTCGGAGTGCTCTCAAACGTGTGACATGGAAGGATGATGTTTATTGTGGAGAGTTAATGGACAGCAATAAGGAGGGAGGGGGAGGCATTTGCTTACTAACATGTGCAGGAAATAGGGCACTGGTATCAAAATGATTTTGCATAATGTAATTGCTTCCCTTACTTCAAACAGTGGCAAAAATGGCTATTTTATATTGATAAATGTCAGGCCCGAGCAGAAGGATTTTTCATTCCTTTCATTATTCTAGAACAGTATTCTGTTTTTGCAATTCAGCCGGTTTGCTCAGGAGGATATATAAATACAGCCACAAAGTGTCTCTCATGTGATGGAAAAAGATTTCAACTTTGGTTAGAGAGTTTTTAGAAATTAATTGCTACTATTATTCCTCAGGTAGTGCTATCATTGCATTCATTTGACCTGCTGCTCATTTGGGTTTTGTGTCCTACTTGTGTTATTCTGTCTTTATAGATGTGTAAATGCAGATACACTTGTGTCTCCTTTCTTATTTATACAGCCATATAAGAGCTCTGATCATATATTTAATTGTTTCTCTAATATTAAGTATTTTCAGAAATGTGTCCTGAAGATGTGCTATGTTTTATATCCATTTCAAACCAAAAATGTTTCCATTATCGGTGTCCCAGCTCACTAGATGTGAATTACAGCAGTGGACTTCTCTCAGTTCTGTATCTGCAAGGGATTTCATAAATAACTTGTAAGGCTGAGATTAGAACTTATGGGAGAAATTCTACCCCGTGAGGGCGGGCAGGCCCTGGCACGGGTTGCCCAGAGAAGCTGTGGCTGCCCCATCCCTGGAAGCATCAAGGCTGGGTTGGATGGGGCTCTGAGCAACCTGGGCTGGTGGAAAGTTCCCTGCCCATGTCAGGGGAGTTGGGACGAGACATCTTTAGGATCCCCCGCAACCCAAGCCATTCCAGAATTCTTTATTTTATTTTTTGGTAAAATGATTTTTCCCTAACCAAGAAACTCCCTTGCATTGTAACGGCATCAAAGAGAAGGCATGTTTTCAGTGTCAGTCCCAGGCTAAACCACTGTAAACATTTCCAGGCCTTTCAGTATTGCTTTTTGCAGGTTTCTGATGAGGGACGTGACTATAGGTGTTCGTGAGGAGCAGTGGCCAGAGGAATCCCCCTCCTTTTAATCCGTGTTTTGAAATGGAGCACAACTCAGTGTGGCCTCAGTGCTAATGTAGGCACGTGAAAGAGCAGCCTTTTAAAATCAGCCCTGCCACTCTTACCATGTCTTCTTGGAGCAGCTAAAGAGAGGATTGTCATCCAGTAAGTTCTTTCAGAAGTCACAGAGACTGTTGGTCACGCTCCTGGTCACAGAGACACAGCGTCAAAGATGCGCAGGCACCGAGTCAGGCAGGTGGTGTTAATCCAGGTGAGCCTCTTGTGCTTGGTACAAGTACCATGTGGAGCATGATAGCAACACTTGATAAATGAGAAAACATAGCATTAAGAAACGGTGGTAATAAATCTCTCTTCCGCCAGAATACATTTGATTGGAAACAGTCCTGGGCTTGCTGGGAGATAGGTTGGGTTGTCTCATGGGTTTCTTCTTTCTCGTGAATTTGATTAGATCACTTGACACATCATATTTGGTAAGAAGTAAACTATATTTCAAAGCCTGAAATGATGCCTGTGTGACTTTTATAACTTGAAATCAGTTGTTACATAAGACTCGGTGCGTGGTGTTGCGTTTGGTGGTATCTGTGCAACCCAAGTAACAGAACAAGTTATAATTCCTCTTATTGCTTGTCATATACTAAGCAGGACTGGCTTTGCCATGTGCAGATTCAAAATCAGGATCTACATTCAGAATACCTCTAGGGCATTACTACAAACTGTGTGTTTAGCAGGCTGCACGTTTGTTTTGGTACCTGCCTCCTGAGAGGTGTTACCAGTGGGTTGCATCAAGCCACTTTGGAATGGCTGGTGCTGCTTTCACTGCCATTCTCATAGCGTACCGTCCAGCAGAAGTCATCCAACCTATTTGAAACCTGCCTGAAACTAAATAAATGAAGGAAATAAAGAGGGTGAGTTAATGTAGCGGTGGGAGCCGTGGCTCCCTGGAGCACCAGGAGCTGCTCCGCTGCTCTGGCAGTCCCGGAGCTCCGCGGGCTTTCCCTGCAGAGCCCCGTGCAGCGTCCCCCTGCAGCATCCCCATGCGGTATCACTGCTCATGCTGTGGTTTCTCAAGGTGAACAAAACAACCGTCCTGGTGTTCAAACGATAAACCCAGTCCAGTCCCAGCCCGGTCGGGATCCGCACGGAACAGCTTGTTCCCTGCGAGTCGGCACAACACTGATAACATTTGGCAGCAACAGCAAATACGCATCAATATTTGCGTTCTGATAACAGAGAGAGTCTATTTTGAGGTTCGTATGTGATGCTATTAATTCATCCTTGGTTTGGAGATGATTCCTGAAAGAAAGGAGCTCTTTCCTACAGGAACGGTCTTTCTTGAAAGTCTCTCACTTTTAAAACAGAGAGCTTTTAGCCACTTGATTTTTACCATTTAAAATCCAGCAGTTTTACTGTACTAATGTTTAGCCTGCCAGGAGTTTCTAACACCAGACTTTTTTCCTTTGAAAGTAGTGAGGGGTTTTTTTGTTATTTGTTTCTTCTTAATTTGTATGCAACATTTAAGGGAAGCTTAATTAACCCCAGAATGCAGGGAGAGGGAGAGGAAACAGTGCCCAGCAACTGAGAATATAATCAGCTATATTTATACAGAAGTGATTGTATTATCTAAATCCCCTTTTCTTTAATGTATTTTTGGGTGAGTTTGGGGACTGGGAAGGGAGGGCAGGCATAGGCTTGGTATAAAAAAAGTAGTGGAGGAAGGAAAAATGCTTCCATGACTCTGGAAAACAGAAATATAATGAGCTATCTCTGTTTCTCTGTAGAGCTGAAGCATTGGTCTTGCTCTTAAAAGTCCTTGTTAGAGTCAGAGCTGGAATTCAGCTTAGGTGGTTTGCAAAGGTTGGAAAAGCCGTGGAAGTCGAATCCTGTTCTCAAGGTGTAAGCATAGGACGGTGCTGATCCTGGATGGGAAGGCCAGTCCTGTTACTGTTTTTTATTAAAATATTTTGTGACTTCTGCTGCAAATTAACATTGGTTTGAACATTTTCTCTCTTAAGTATTGTTCAGTCTTCCTCATTAAAAAAACATTTCCTCAATAATAATAGGTTCCATATGTAGATGCAGTACGGATGTAAAATGATACATATTAATATAAGTAATCGCACATGAAAATGTGTTTTTTTGCTTTTCACCATGTAATGACTCTTCCCGCTCCAGCCTCCTGCCCCCAAAACAAGCAGAACAACAAGGAAATGTGCAGTTTTAAATCATTTTCCAGATAGCCCGTTTTCCAAGTTGGACCGGAGCTGGCAGAGGAGGCAGCAGCCGGCGGGGCCCGATCCCTGGCTGTTCCAGGAACAGCCTGACTCTGCGCAGCGGGGTCGGCACCGCGGGCTTGCGTGTGCTCCGCTCAGCAAAGCTGTTCGCCATGTGCTTCCCTCCAAACAGCAGGCCAAGTCCCTCCCTCCTCCTCCTCCAGGAGCCTTTCCCCTGGCAAAGGAGGAGGCTCGCTCAGGTGCCTCCAGCTGAGCCTTTGCTCCAGTGCTTTGCTGAACTGCAGCAGAGGGATGGAAAGAGCTCAACAATCTGTGGGGAAATCCGGGGGTTGTTTTTTAATCTTTTCTGTATGAATTTGACAAAAGGAAGGTTTCCGTGTGTTCTGGTTAAGTCTCGGAACGCGATGCGGTCGGTCAGTTTGGCCCACGAGGTGAGATGCTCTCTCCAGGTCTCCTGCCAGCTTCCGCAGGGAGAGGAGTGGGGCAGAGCTGCGAGCGTTCCTCAGCCCTGGCAGCTGCATGTGCGACAACGCTTTTAAAGACTACCCAGAACCATTTCCCAAAGCAAAACGACGCATCAGATCTTTCTCCAACCCAGAGGTTGATGGCAAATTTCGAAAATTGAAATCCTGAATAAGATGAAGCAGTACAGGACATAGCTGTCTCATTGCTTACTTAGGAACAGCTGCAGAGATTAATTTTACCGTTACAAATTTTGCTTTAGATTTTCTTCTGGTAAAAAATTACTTAGAAACACTAAATTGAATAATTTCTTTAGTTTTGTGTCACTGACTTAATTTTTTTTCCACTAGAAATCAGGAAAGATTTTAAGTATTACAATTCAAAATTACTTTTTCAACATTTTCTTTCAATTTTGTTGCTATGGGAAATGTAGGAGGTAGAATTTAACATTTGTTTACTTGGCTTTGGATTAAATAATACACTCTGCTTGGGAAGTATTCTATTCTCTGTTCAGCAGAATGCTTTTGCAATCCTGCCTTTGGATGAACCTAAAATTAGAGGGAGTTTGCTTTTCTGAAACAGGCAGAGAACAAAAAAGAAGTTTTTTTGGTTTGGTTTTTTTTTTTTGCACGTGTTGATACATGCGCTTTTACTTCAGCATCAACATCTATTTTCAGCTCTTTTCCTGCTTCACTTCATCATTCTTCTGCTAAGAGAACTGAGCAGCCCAGACTGATAGTCTGCAGGCTGCACTTTCACATGGACCCAGGTGTTCATGTTCTTCTGTTTATCCTGACTCCGCAGGGGAAAGATAAAGCTTTCTGTCTCAGGTGGAAATGGTAAAGCTGTAGGAAATAGGTCTTAGGAAGCCTGGAGAGGAATATTTAGTTGATCTGTATCTCAAAACGTATTCTGTTTTGAAAACGTATTTAAATGATTGTGCAATTATACATAGTTGTGGGTGACTAATCTGCAGTCTGTTGCTGCAGGTCATGGGAATAGTCATAAAAAGCATTTATTCGGAATGTGAACCCGGATGCGTGCTTTCCCGACGTGCTTCCCATATGGCCTGCAAGTAAACAGTAAATCAGATAGAGAGGAATTGAGGAAAGAGAGGAAGTGGGTACGTGGGGATTCTGCAGCATTAAAGCTGCAACCCTGCATGGTTTGAAGTTCTAACTTGTTTTGTCTTGGAAGAGAAAGAAGAAAGAATTAGTTTCTGCAGACCCAGGAACACATGGGGGTACAGGCACCGAAATCTTTATCAGAAAAGCATTGGTGGAAGTGCAGAGCAGACTGATCACCTCCAGAAATCGTGTCCTGTTTGCTCACTTACACTTGGTCCTGCAGCATCTCTGCAGCCTTCAGCCTGCACTCTCTTCTCCTGAAACCAAACTAGTTTTAGGGAATTGTTGGTTCCATTTGGACAACTTGCCATTCCTGTCATTATTGACCTCACCTGGCTGTGCCTCACAGGGTATATCTGCCGGAATAGCCCTTTCGGACGTGCGGTTCCCGCTTCGTCCTCGCTGCTTGCCCTGGGAATTCTGAACTCAGGAGGCAAGGACACTGCAGGTGGTTGTGCTGTGGTGTGGCTGGGGCTCTGAGCTGTAAGCTCTGCAAAAATGCCTTTTCTAATGCAGCTAAGGAGCACACAAGGAGTCCAGAGTTACAAACTGTCCACTGGATGTGGGAGTGGGAGGAGTTCTGCTTGGCAGGAGAATCCCTGTTTTGATTTGTCCCTTCAATATACATGAAAACTTTCTATTTCTACTCATTTGGTTACTCTGTGTTTATCTCTTTTACCTGATTTACCTTTAGTTCCAGCCGGGGAGTCCATCCCAAGGCTCTGCAGTGTTGTTCCTTGGCACCTGAAGCCTAAGCATGTTTCTTTTAGGCACCATGGCAATTTCTCTGTCACTGAAAGGGGCCATTTCATCGCTCTGCTGTCTGAGGCTGGGCAGTTTGCTGTTGCATGCAGCTCACACGGACTTTCCATGCCCTGCAATCCCTCTGATTTTTTTCCTAGCATCCCCGTCTTCTTTCCTGGGCTAAAGAAAGTACTGGCTTTCTGTGGGAAGCGATTGGGAGATTAGAGAGAAGAAGTTGGTTTCAGTCCAAGGGGTGGTGAGATACATTAGCACAGTTTATAAGATAAAGCCAAATCTCTATTCTCCGTTACCTCGTGAGACTCCAGCCTAGGGCTAAATGCAGCCACAGACGAATGCTCTTGTACTTCTGAGGGCATGTCAATGTGAGGAAGTTATCCTGGAATGAGATAGGGTGTGAATGTAAATGCAGTAGCTGTTCCAGCATAACATCCTGTGGAGACAAGGTCTCGGTGAAGTGACTAAAAGCAATGGAATGGCTCCAGAGGAGGTTGAGGACACCACGTCCTACACTGAGCCCCTCCTTGTGTACCCTCCCCCCCCCAGCCAACCCTGGAGGCAGAGGACAGCCTGAATACCATCTCCCAGGCTGTTGTCTTTGGTGGGGATCCAGCCTCTAACCATCTTTGCACTGGCTGCTTTTTCTGTCACTGTGGAAATCATGATTTATTGCTCATTTTATCAATTGTCAGAATGAGGTGGAGGGTGATGGCCAACAGTGTCACTCTGGGTACCTTGTGAACACAAAACACGGTTTAGCACTCAGTGTGTGAATGATGGGGAATATTTTAGCTCTGCCATCTCCTACTGGTTTTTGTCATTCCTATGTATTATCACTCCAGCTTTGATCATCAAAGGGTATCAAAGGCCTGTTAATGTACTGCTTGCAGTGTTGGAGAGGTGTATGTGTGCACCCACTCTTCACGTGGTACTCTGGGAGTTAAAACTCACCTTTTTGTAATGCTTGAGCAGTTGCTGCACCAGTTTCTAGGCCTATGTGATGTTATTCAGTTGTTACCTATTCTTTATGGTGTGCTGGAAGTCGGTGTTTATTTTTAAAGTGCCTTTTTCCAGATTAAATAGAGCATTAATTAGCCCGTGTGAGGAACAGAGTGCACTACTCTACCACAGCTTTCCATCAAGTCGAAAACTCATTACCAGATGTAGAGATCATAAACAAACACACATGGTTGCTGCATTTAAATCTTCTGCAGGATAAATTACTGCTGATCTCCTCTGATTAGATCACTTTGTCTTCCAGCTCATTAATACACTTTTGACCATGGAGAATGTTTAGGTGCTAATAACTCACAAAGTAATACACAGGAGAGTTTTAACCTTCCATATTTGTTAGACATAATTTCCATCTGGATTTTTTGCCCATGGTCTAGGCTACTCTTTTTTTATTATTATTTTTATTTTGGGAGAGTAGTTGTGTAGTCAAAATTTTCCTTCATAATTGGTGTTTGCTTCCACAAACAGCAGAATATACAGTCTTCCCAAAGCCACACAAAGATGATGCTACAGAAATTAATCCGTAATTATTAGGCCAAAGTCTTTGCTGTCACGATCCCCAGGGGAGTTATGCCAGCCGGTAAATTGGCCTGAGGATGAATAAACCTCATGAAAGCTTGGAATTGCTAATTTAGGAACTGATCCTGCCTGATACTGAGGAATCAGATCCCAGTGCAGTAACTCTCATGGCAGTCCCTGCAACGAGTCTCTGTCGTGCCAGACACCCCAGTGGCTGCTGTCACCCTCCACTAATATTGGTCCGTGGGGTCTGGGACATGAGTGAGCACTGATCTCGTGTGAAGGCAGGTCATCCCAGGTGTCAGCAGAGCTTTCAGGTGGTGAAAAATGACATCTGTGACAGAGCCAAGGCCTGTAATCCTACACTGAGTCCCTCTAAGGGATTGCCAAATGGCTGACTCCTGTTTGGAGTGACTTCGGCCTAACCCCGCCAAGGTCCCTGGCATGTCATGTCTCCATGCTCTCGCAGAAGAGCCCGTATTTCTCACCCCTCTCTCATATTTCTTCTCCCTCTCTGAGAGCACCAGTCACACACAGCCTGAGCTGCTGACTACAGCAAAGTGACCTGGCAGGGATGAGGTCTTGTACCAGATCTTCATGTTTCTTCCTATTTTCCTTTTACTGGAGACATCAATGTATAAAATATAGGTAGAAATACTTGGTGAATAACTATCCTATTGCTCTCTGCTTGTATTCCAGCTGTCATTAGAAGCTTTCTGCTTTGGATATTTGACAAATTTAGATGTGAAATGCATACAGTTTCCACCTTGGGAACAGAAGACTCGTGTGACTGTGAAAATGAAGGATGGTAGTTTGTAGAAGAGTTTTGTTAAATACATACCATGTGGGAGTTTGGGAACCCAGGATGCCACTACTTCTGATAGGTGCTTTGCACATAAACCCTAACTGTCAAATGTTAATGATGTAAAGCACCAAAGGAATGTGCCACACTGGCATTAATCACAACTTCTCTCTGTTACCAGTGCATGGATTTTGGCTTTTGTAATTTGATTGAAACCTGCATTAGCAACTGTCTCTAGTTCTGATAATGGGTATTACTGAGTCCAAAGTCTTGCAGAACCTGCAAGTACCATCACCTTAAAGTTGAAAAGGATCTTGTTGTTCATTGAACTTGTTCAGCTCATTGATTTATAGCTTCCATTTATCTTCCAGTTATTAAAAGCAGACAAGTGTTTTGGAACGTATTTAAGTGCGTGCTTTACTTCAGTCATGTTTACTGACGTCAGAGGAACCCAAAGCAGATGCCTGTGTGCTTTCAGGGATGCTTTCTTGAAACAGGCAGAGAGGAAAAGAGAGAAGTCTCTCCTTCCCATCTTGGCTCTCCTCTCTTCATGTGTGAGCAACATGCTGCGCATCTGGCTTTGTTTAAATTCAAGGATGGCAAACAACCACACTCTGTGAAAACTTCCTACTTCTTCCCATCCTTCTTTATGGTTTGGTTTTTTCATCTTGCTATTGATATTTGGGAACCTGCAGAGACGAAGTGATGTGAAACTTGGAGGTCTTACAGAGGAGTTTGTTCTAGCAGTGTTTGTGTAAAGCCCTGTGGTGCCACGAAAGATCCCCAGTTCCATTGCTTGGTTTGCTTGTTTGAAACTAGTTCTTCCTTTACAGGGGATCTGTCAGGAGAGTGGTAGCATGGAGATGGATGGGAGAATCTCCCAGCTCACAACAGTTGGTTGAATTGCCTCTTTTACTGAAATAACATTCTTGAAGCATATTCTAATATTTTATAGCTCTCATGAAAGACACAGATACTTGCTGGCACATTACAAGTCTGTGGATCCAGTAAACGTGTTGGTTCTTCTGACTCAAGTGTGCTTGATGAATTTGTATCCTGAGTTTAAATGGCAGTAGCACTCGTGTACTTTAAAATAACTCTACCAAAAAAATGAGTGTGTATACAGAGTTTACTTTCTAAGAGGGAAATAAATTGGTAGTAATTTTGTTTGGAGATTTACCTTTTTTTTAAGACAGTGAAACTTCTCCTGACACATTTGCAACAGCTCAGCAAGGCGTGTGTTGAATTCACATGTATAAAGTGTTACATGGCTATCCCTGCTTTGCCACCTACTCAGTTCGTGTCGTGACAGACCAAACAACTGCTAAGTGATAGTGCTGAAAATAGTTTTGCAGGTTTCTTAAGAAAGTGTGAAGATGAAACTCTTCCAACCATCTACAATTAAGGACTGTTTGCATCGCATCTGAAATATTCTGTGCCATGCAAAGGTGAGGAGAGGAAGATTTTGGCAATAGTCAAGGGTGTGTATAGTTCTAGCACATCACATCTTTTTCTCTCTATCTAATTTTGGGTTATCTGAATAGGGTTATGTTGGCCCTAGTTATGAAGTCTAGTGCTGATCAGAAATTTCAAACCCACCCTTCTGTGGGCAAAAATGTCAGTGTGAACTCGTGTTGAAGCCATGTAGACTTGATTAGGGTCTTCTTTTAATCTAGAAATCATTTTACAAAATACATCTGTTCCCAACAGTTTTAAGAAATGCCTAGTGGCAATTAAAGCAATCACTTGCTCAGAAAATAATACCAGGAAGATACTGAGCACATTTTTACTGATTTTTACCCTTTTAGATATATATATACTGTGTTAAAGAGAAGGATCAGCAGTCCATCAATAGTACATAAGTTAAGAAGTCCCCTGGTGGCTGATTTACTAATCTAAGCAGTATGTATTAGCTGAAGGAGAACTGGGAAATAGCGTGTCCACTTAACTGCGTAGCTGACTTGCTGCACAGCTGTCCGGCAGTACTTACTTACAGATTGTGCAAACTGAAAAAAGCCCACCCTGATAAGATTACCAAGACATGACAAATGCTGGCTATAAACAGATTTTTTTTACTTCCTGCTCATCTCTTCTTTCCCCTGCCCTTGGCGCTCCGCTGCGGTGTAACAAGCTGTGCAGCTCCTCCAGGTGAAGGTCAGCTCTTGATAGGCATTTGATCATCATGTAAAGTTCTCCTGTTAGTATGTGGTCCCCACTTTAACCTCTTTGCAGATTCCCCCGATTATCCCAAATCACTTTCACATGGAGCTGAGGTTAAGCTTTATTTCTCTTGGCTTGTCCCTTCTGTAGCAGACACTTTGTCTTCACTTTGAAAGGACAAAGCGATGTTCAGCTGCCTGGGCCTGCGCCCAGCATTTGATTTATACATTATTTAATTTCCTTTAGAAAATTGGAAGCAGAACTTTAGGAGTGGAAGTCAGTCCTTTTCATTTGTTTAAGGATCTTTTAGGGCTAATATAATCATCGATAGTAGATGTCAGCATGATTAGGGTGACTTAAGGTAAAGCAAAGAAAATTGAATAGCAGGAGAAATTCTTCCGCAGTGGAGAGGGTGCCAAGATTTATAGCCATGCACAACATCTGTGGGTTATGAATTGTGGCATTAAAAAAGGAAAATGGGAAATCATCAGGTTTGTGAGTGGCACATTGAAAACACCTGCCTCCCCTGGCTGCACAGCAGGCTGGGGCAAGAAAGGCTCGCACCCTTGGCGTTACATCTGCAGTCATTTCTTGGACTGTGGGTCTCTCTGGAACTTGATTCAACCAAGTAACTAATTCTGCAGAAACTCTGCAGTGAGTCCCGAGGTTTGCGTTTGGGCTGACTCTGCATTCGCTCCTGCAATTAGGTCTGCACATGCCGGTAAGTGAGTGCCAAGGCAATTCGAAAATTTCTCATGCAGTGAAGTCAGGAAATTAAAAATTAACTCTGGAAAGGACATCATATAATATTTGGCAACGTGGCTTGAGTACTGCGTCCACTGAGGGGTGGAAGGTCCTCCTCTTACCAAAGGAAAAAACCAAACCCAAAAGTGTGAAAGTTAAAATATGTTTTCCATGGGATTTTGAATGATCCACAGCTGAGGGAAATATCAGAAGGGGAGAGGCCTGTGGCATGCATGTGCTTATGGATGCTATATGACTTACTTGTGGCCTTTAGTTTCGCCAAATAGCATTTAATGACACAGAGTGAGAATCCCACTTTGTTTCAGGCTCTGTGGTGCTACGGCTGCTGTTCCTGACCTGGTTATATGGGGAGGGGGGGAAAAACCTTCAGTGCCTGAATGTCACTGTGATGCTGCGCCCATTCCAACCTTCAGGGTTATTTGATTTGTAAGCCACTTGATAAATAGGAGATGCACAGTACAGCACCAGAGAGGCTTTCTGCATCGCACCTGTGCTGTTGATACCTGTGAACACACAGGTGAGGCACTCAAATGCACCCTGTGGGCTAAAGACACATGCCCTCACAAATTTGGGCTGCTGAGGTAAGTACCAGTGGTGTGGTGTCACACAAATGAAAGGAAGGAATGAAGTCCAGTTTCCCTGTGACACTTCATGCATTTAAAACTTGCTCACACCATACCAAACAAATTACTGCTATCACGGAGAGTCTTCCAGATGCTATGGAATGTATTAAATTTGATATCAAGAAGGGAGTGTCAAGAACACCTCCTGATCTTTGCAATGCTGCATAATTGCAAAGCTGAGATAAAAGAGCATTTGGTTTTTTGTTCAGTATGGAAAACTGTGCCTCTGTGGTAGCATCCTGTACATGGTGCCTTCACCCTTTTGATCACCTTTTACAGCTTTTGCAGAGGGGTTAATAACTTTCTGTCTGAGTCCTGCTGTCTGCGCATCTACCATAGAAAGAGTAAATATAATACAGGGAAGTGGGAAATTCATGCTTTCTCATGCACGTGGGCAAACCTGAACTGAGGGACACTTAGGATCTGTACAACCCATGGTACTGGCTTGGTTTTTTCTCATATTCTCATTTTGTCCTTCTTCCCTTCTGCCAAAAGCCCTCCCAACCCATGGCCCCTCTCTGTCTTTGCTATTGCCCTCCGTAGCAGTTGTTCCCTTCACCTTTATTTCCTCCTTTCTCTTCGCAGTTGTTTGGACAATTCCTTTGGGCACAATTCCTTTCTCTAGTGGTGGAAACTGAATGGGGAGCAGAATTTTTTCCCTGACCGAGTTTAGGTACACCAGCCCCTATAGCAGGATGCAAAAACCTGATGGTGACTTCAGTTCATGAGTGTCCCTCAAACCTCAGGATCACTTCAGGATAGTCCTAACATTCCTTAATGGCTTCTGAGGGTTTTTTTTTAGCTGTTATCCTTAGTTCTGTTACAGAAGTTCAAATGCTGTTAACCTTAAAAAGCAAAAGCTAAGTAACACATGGTGGAAGGGAAGGGGAGGCTTCTCTGCTTCCCCCTGTGCATATTGGCAAAAACGTTGAGGGTAAATTTTAAATGTAAAATGTCTTTGCTAAGAGAAATGGAAGTGACCTGTTTTCTAGGTCTTCATAGCATTGGAAAGTTGCATTACATTGTCTTGCCTAGATAAGGAAGGAGGGGGAGAAAACCCAGGAGACCAGGAGGGTTTTGCAATAACATGGCACAAACTGAGAAGGAGTTTACGAACATGAAAGTGAAGAAATACCTTCATTGCCTTTCTATTCCATTAAAATATACCCCTTACATAAATCCTTAACTCAAGGCAATTGTTGGCACACCACTTTTCTTGTTCCATATATTTACATAATTCATGGTTTCTTTTCTTGCTGTAATTTTACTTCATTTCTTTTCTTGCACAAGCAAAACTTGCATTAAAACTTAAGTAAGTTCTTTACCAGCCTTTTTGCTTCCTATTTTAGGAGTAATAACTGTACACAAAGGCATTTAGCTGTGGCTGACAGCACTGCTTTCTAGATCTGTCTGTACTCCCAGGCATACTCTGCCTCTCTGGAATACAGGCATGCAGGAGCCCTCCTCCCTGGTTTTCCTGGGAAACATGAGCAGCTGGGTACCATGGGAAGCTTCAAGAGGTAAACTTAGAAAGAGTCTGAAATTCCTCTAGCATTCTGCTGAGGAAATAGATACTCCTCAGGAGACATCTCACACCTTCCAGGAACTGAGAACCCAATAAATAAAAGCAAGAGGGCTTCCATTAAGGACATTATTCATCTTGCAGTCTAAAGGCCTTATGTCTTTTCTCCCCGAATGTCTTTTCTCGCCTCCTGCCTCAACTCAGGATGTGTATTCCTGTGTAAGTAACCATACAGAGACCAGAAAGTACATAGAATTTGTGCTTCCTCTCCAAATTGATAGAAACACTAAGTTTGCAGAAGGTTTGACATTATTTTTAACTCAGTGAGTTTGCTTTTACTCTGCTGTATTATGATAGCTCATGTAGATAACTACAAATGCAGTTGATATTAACCTGCTCTGTAAGATACAAAACAGGACAGTATTTGCCATAGCTCCAAAGACAGGATAAGTTTAAATAAACTCAAGAAAAAAGGATTTTTTGCTTTCCTTTTTTGCTGGGTGGATTCAGAAGTTTAGGACTCTAGCTACCTTAAAATGGTGATATAACGTAACAGAAATGCTGCTAGAGCTGAAAGGAGATGAAAGACAGTTCTAGGCTGGCTGTGCTCTACTGACCAAAAAAAAATATTTTTAGGGAAGGGAGGGCACTTCTCCCAATTCCTTTTGCAGAATCGCTTTTATTTGCTTTGTCTTGATAGGAGTCTGAGACCTTTGCTGCTCTCCCAGGTTAAACTTGAGAAAGGAAAAGCATGAATTATTTTCCAGTGCAAGACATGCAGAACATGCTGAATGGATCACCCAGCCTCATATCTGTGTGCCTTCAAATCTGAAAAGCAAGCGGGCAGACGTGACAACCGCTTAACATCCTCCACTCTGATAGGTTTCATAAGGTAGAAGCTGCCAAATCTGTTTGGTAGGTTGTTTTTTTCTTTTTTTCTAGAGGGAAATTCATGACAGCTAATGATGTCCTCCAAGTCTTCTAGTTTTAAATTTTTGGTTGCATAATTCAATCTGTCTTGCTGGCGGCGTTCAGCAAAATACCACTGGCTCTGTGTGCAGGTCCTCTGCAGCACCAGCAGACTGTGAGTGAGAACACAGTATTCTCTTAATTGCTTTTAATTAAAATGGGTGCATGCACACACATACACATATAGAAAGACTCTGTTTTTCTAGTGGCTTGGCTTCCTTTTCCTCATTGAAGGGAAGAAGTTAAACTTTCTCATTAAATGTTTATATAAAAATGAAATAATTCTGAGGTTAACCAGAAATGCAGCTTAATCTTGTATAGAAACATGTGTGTGATTTTTTTTTGTTGTTGGTTGCACAAATATAGCTGAAACTTGGAGTTGGCAGAGAGTGCTGTTTAAAAATATTTAGTCCCAGCATGTAAAAACTCGTTTTGTTACGGAATTCCTTTGTGAGAGGTGTAGCTATGCCATGTCTCTGCCAAAGTGATGGGAGCCATATCAACAGAGAGCGTCCTGGAAAATAGCTGCATTTTGGGCTTGTGCTTACAGAAGTTAAATTGGAATTTACATGTTTTATACATTGCTTGGAAGGGTAGCACATCTGGTAATATTTTTTAAGAGAGTGGAGAGGAGAAAAAAGAAAGCTTGCAGATGGAGTCGAAGCCTCGCTCTGTTCAAACATGTTGGGATGAGCAGAGGTATGTGTGATGACACTGAGCATGTACCACTGAAAGCTCTGCTTTATTCTCCTTAGCTGTCATCATGTGCTGTAGTTATGATACATACATTTAATTTTGGCTACATAGCTCATCTTTCCCTTCTCTGGGCGTGTTTAAGCTTTATAGAATAATAAGAGCTACTGATACATGTGATACTGTCTGCTGCCCGGGCACAACCCGTGCTCAGGTTTTGGTACTGTAAGAGCAATTAAATGCAGCATTTTGCTGTCATTCTGTCTCATTGATTGTTGCCATGATGCCATTGTCCCAAAGAGCAACCAGCCAGGTGCCTGGCTCAGACCCAGGCTTTGTGGCACCGGGTGACCACAACAGGCAGACCAGGTGAATGTGAAGCCTGGCCCTCCTAGCTGAGAGGAGGGGGGAGCAGAAGGAGAACTTAGTCTTTGCTGTGACTGCCATGGAAAGGGCTGAGTGGGAACCACCATCCTGGTTAGATCAGATGTATTCAGCAGGCACAACAGCTTGAAGTCCCTGTGCAGCACCTCAGGTAAGCTGTGAACACCCACAGGTACGGTCATGTGCATGTCAAGCCACAGAATGACACAAGTAAGCAAATGGTGCGTTAAATAGTGAAGATTTGGGACCGACTGTTCTGAACTAAGGTCTCTTACAGACATCATTAAAGGAGCTGGTGTTGTTCAATTACATGTCCCTGACGCTAAAGAAATCAAGAATGGCAGAGATTGTTTGCTCAGAGCCAAGGGATACACATAATCATAGAATCACAGAATGATTTGGGTTGGAAGGGACCTTAAAGACCATCAAGTTCTAACCCTCCTGCCATGGGCAGGGACACCTTTCGCTAGACCAGGTTGCTAAAAAAAAAAAAAAAACCCAGTCTTTTTCATTTAAGAATTGCAAAGGTGCTGCTTCAGCAGTACAGACCTGTTTTAAAGTAGATGATCCAATGCCTGCTCATATTGAATGTCTCTTTAATAAACAAGGCAGAAAGAAGTCTCTCTTTTTATAAAAAAATAGTCTCTAATTATGAACTACAGTTGCAGAGGGTGGCTGCAATACAAACCCATCTGTTCCAAGGCAGTGTTCATAAATAGAGAGCCATATAGAAGTAAGCACTTTAACTTGAGGAAAACTAGTAACATTTTAAAACATAGCTGCTTAGAGATCAAACAATCCTCTGTCTCACTGAGGCACTTGTGTGGCCTCACACACTTTAGTGGGGAATATTTTCTGGAGCAACAATCATATACAAAGTAAGTTCACTCCATAGCTCCCATGGTAGGTTGCCTACAGGAATCTGAGGAGTCAATGTATCTATGATGGATATTCCATGAAAAGCATATGCTAATATACTTTATCCTCCTCTGGTTAGAAGAGATTATTTTCCATTTGTAAAATGCCCAGATGTATAATTACAGAGTTTTGTCCAGGGCAGCTGTGGCTGCCCCATCCCTGGGAGTGTCCGAGGCCAGGCTGGACAGGGCTCTGAGCAACCTGGGCTAGTGGAAACTGTCCCTGTTCATGGCAGGGGTGTTGGAACGAGATGGTCTTCAAAGTCCCTTCCAACCCCAACCATTCTATGATTCTATAATCCATCCCATTTAAATCTACAGATCATAGAATTGACCAGAATGAAGAGATGCACATATGGGTGCTATTCTTTGTCTTTCAAAGATCGGATCAAAATGTATCACATTATTCCATAGGATTGGAAACTTTTTCTTTTATACAGAACAAGCTTTGTAGTGATCTGTAAGAATTTCTCTGTGCAGAAAAGAGAAAAAAGCCGTGTTATCTTGTCTTTCATGGGTTTATACATGTAACAGGAAAGTTGAAACATGAGAGAAGTCCTGAACTTCAGCCTTTTTTAAACACCTCAAAAACTCCACCTCCCAGCAGCTAAGACCCTTTTTTTTTAGATCATTTTATTGAAAAAAAAAAATATTTGTGACATCTTAAAATACCATTTTTATCTTTCCATGTAGCATGTTGTACACAGGCATTTTCTAGGACAGGTCTCCCCAGCATCTCTCTGCTCCCTGGAGGAAGAGGCTGTGCTCCCCACCTCTCCCATGCTGACTGGGGCTTGTCAAATCCCCCTGTGAGCCCACCTCAATAACCCAACAACAAGCTATGGCTTTTTATTTATTTTATTTTATTTTATTTTATTTTATTTTATTTTATTTTATTTTATTTTATTTTATTTTATTTTCTGGATTAGTTTTCTGCTGGTCTGGTGCATTGAATCAGTTAATGAAAGGGCCAGCTCAGGCTGGAGCCGGCACCTGAGCCGGGTGGGAGCCGCAGCCGGCAGCGGGTGGTGCCTCCACGAAGGAGAAGGGGGAAAGAGGGGCCAGGGGGTCCCACACTCGGAGCCAGGAGTGACCTGCTGGGGGTGGCACTGACCTCCAGGTATTTACATCTCTGCCCAGCGCAGCACTGAGCCTCCCATAAATCCCTTGTGGGAAGCTGTGCGCTGCTGGAGCCACGTTGAATTTTTTATACCAGTTTTAGTCAGCAACCTTTCCCAGCTACTCTCTGCCTCCAGAGCATCTTCTTCTTGTTTTCTCTCTTTGGAAAGGCATTCCGGCCCACGTTTTCCCTCAATCGGGTGACAGCCCTGTGTCCTGAAAGCTTTCCCTGGCTTTGTGTGTGTGTGTGTTGCTCACACAGAGCAGCTCCCGACGCGGGTAGGAATTCGCCTGAGCGAGAAACAGATGTCCTGACCCAGGAGTTATTCACGTCCTTTCAAAACGCCATGTATGAAGCTTTTCTCTGCCCTTAACTGAGGGGGAAGGCAAACTTCCCCGGCGTGCCTTTGAGGCTGCCTGGCAGGCGGGCACCGCACGGGCGCTCTGCCTCGCAGGTTAGTTTTCATCCTTCCTGCGCCCCGGTTTGCGCCATTCACAACCCCCAGGGCACCATTCTGTTTCCAGGCTCCTAATCCCTCTTACACGCACACAACCCCTTACAACTTTAACTGGCGGGGTGGAGGAGCGAGTTAAAAAAGGAAGGAAAAAGGGAAGGGAAACACAATGTGCAGCCAGGCAGCGGCTGCCAGTGACGGGGCGCACAATGGGCACCAGCTGCAGCCCAATTAGAGCCCCGTTCACAGGTGTTCCCAGCACACTCGGCGCTAACAAAACCACTTTCTTGAAAATACCTAAGGCTTATACACAGAAGCTCGGTTCTTTTTTTTTCTTTTCCTTTTTTTTTTTTTTAAAGATTCTTTAAAGCCATTTAGAGCACTTTAAATACAAAGAGGCTGAAAAGGACTTTCAGGCCACTGGAAGGAGTTGGTGCTTAATGCCAGAATGGGGGAGAAGCGGCCGGGCTGAATCAGCCAGTGTGACCATTGGTCTGGGGAGAAAGATGGGTTGTGCTGCATGCTCTTTATTCAGGGGCTGGCACCGGGCATTTTATTGTTGCTGGGGGGCGAAATGGGGAAGGAGGGAATGACTAGGTGTAAAACCATTTCTTTTGGGGACTCATCTTGGTTTGCGCTGTAACTGTGAGCTTGTGTGTGGCTTTGCTCCTTACTGATCTCTGTGTGTGCGGTTCACATAGCACATTTTAATTCTCCTTCCCTCCTAGCTTGGTATGCTTGCCTTTTTGACTTTGAAGCAGGATTCTAAATTAGTTGTTTATTTTCTGATCTTAAAGCAGTCCTACAGATGATAAATCAGTCCTTTAAAAAAATAATACACTGTTTTCCATACATTAATTCAAAATTATTCCCATGCTAAGAGATGGCTGCAGGCAGCAGATGAATGCACAGGTCAGTAATTTGCTCTCACTCCACTGAGAATGAGACTTCTGTTTGACAAACTTTCATTTATAATGATAATAATGATCAAATTAGGGGATATTCTGGTACTCATAGATTCAGTAGCATTCAGCTCCACCTGGCTGGCTCCTCATTGCTGCAATAGCACCCACAGTGTAGTTACAGCTTAATTACCTGGTGCCTGCTCTGGTGCTGTGTAATCACTGTTGTCCTGCCCCACAGCAAGCTGCAATTTTGCCTTTGGAACAGGACTCGAACATTATTCCTATTCCTCATAACAAAGAGATACAAAAGACTGTACTTTTATTTGTCTTTTTTTTTTGGTACACTGAAAAGGTAAAAATGGTGATCTCCTCTATATGTATTTGAAATTCATTTAGAATTACCTTGCAGATAGGTAATGTTGGCTCTCACCATTCATTTATAGAGACAGGCAGAGGCTATTCGTGCTGCTAAAGGCAGTGGAGAAAAAAGAAAATCACCCGGGCTTCAAATTCACAAGTATTCAACCTAAATCAGATATTGTCACTCAGGATAAGATTTTGAAGGCAGTGTGGATAATTTTTTTGTGAAAAATCATCTCGGTACTAACACAGTGATAGGAAGGGAACTGCAAGTAACTCAAGGCCACAGCTATGGCCTGGTGTGGCCCCCTGTGTGCCCTGCGTGGCTTCAGCCACACTGCAGTGAGAGGATAGAGCAGAACTAGCCAAGACAACGTAGCAGAGGGAGGAAGGATGGACAAGTTGAGTGGGAGCAAGGACTGGTACACTGAGGACTCTTCGACTTGCAAGGACTTAACTGGGAGCGGATGACACAAAACTCTCTAGAATCATTGATTTTACAGGGAAGGTGAACAGGGAAGAACAGGTGAATCACCATTCTCATAACACAGGGGCTAAGGGGCACTCACTGAAATTACCAGGTTTAATACCAAAACAAGTGCTTTTTTTTTTTGTACAAGGCATGATTAAACTGATGCTCAGTGCAGGATGTTATGGAGGCCAGAAGGAGAAGTGATTTAAGAAAGTCATTGGACAAATTCATTGAGGGAGGGATAGGTCTGTTGCAGGGTTTTAAAACTGATGGTCTTGATGGAGCCTCTGGGTTCAGAGTGCTGCTAAGCCTGGGAAAGATCCATACCTTGCTGCAAAGCCACAGATCCTCTTCCTTTGCTCTCAGTCAGCCCCTTCTGCTGCCTTCCCTCTGCGCCTCACTTGACCCAGTGTACAGGAATAACATTTAAAAGCCCTTCAGTTGCTCCACCTGGTAAGAAACGTCCTAATTTGACTGTGACATGAAATCTCCGGGAAAAACCAGTGACCTTTGGCCAATAAGGGGGCAGATCTCACCAGGTGAATTCACTCTCGTGTCACTGTGGCTACACCTCTGCTTGCGTTTGCTTTCCACCAGTGATTTAGCTTCACCAGCTAGTGACAGCGATTGTGAGGGCTTTTTTTTTTAAAAAAAAAAGTTTGCATACTTGAACAAAGAAAAATAATCAAACTTGCCTTATTGAATCTCTTACCTCAGAAACCTAATCCTCTGGGTTAGCCAAGGAATGGAAGCAACGCCATGTGGCTCTGACCAGACACGAGGGCCCAAATTTTCAACACTGTGCCATAACGCCTGCTGTTTATTGCTCAAGAATATATAAAAGATTTAGTTCACAGAAATTCTAGTGCAGCCAGGAGAAGGGAGAACAATAATTCATGCCTTAAAATTCTTTCATTGTCCCTTCAAAACAGCTGAAATGCTTTTGAGAAGCCAAAAATAATCCAGTTTTCCTGTGCTTCCTCACGTCTAGTGGTTTTCAGTTATCACAGAATTTATGGTTTGGTCTTTAAGAATGAAATTGGAACAAAAAAAGTCTTTTGGAGGTTAATTATCATCACTGTTATGGATAATGTTGCCAGAGCATAGAGAAAACGTGAAAGCATCATCAGAACTATGAGCTTATGGGCGAATTCCTCCTGCATGTATCAGGGTACAAATGAAATAGGACTGGCAGTGCTGTTCCTTCATTTTTGGGTCTGCCAGCTTGACAGTGCTTCCTTCATCTTCTCCTTATCTGCTCCTAACAAGTAAACGTCTTGTTAGTGATACCCTGCTTCAGCATTTTGATGCTGTGGGTCGGTGATGGTCTCCGTGAGAAAAACAGGGTAGTCAAACCTGCTGTACTGCATTTGGGCTTTTTAATAAGGGTCTCTTCCTTTTGATTTTGTGGGGAAAGTGCCCTCAGTGCAGTGTTTATCAAGGGGAAATGGACCTGTTCTTCAGAGTCCCGGATGCTTGGGATCTGGTTTTCCATCAACAGTCTTCTCCCTTTTGAAAGATTTCTGGGTTGAGTGGTAAGCACGGAGTTGTGGAGGGAGCTTGATCTGCTTTGGCTTCTTTTCTTTTTCTTTAAGCTGCTTAATATTGGTGTTAGAGATGGGGTCATAGTCACACTGTCTGCTTGGGGAAAAAACCTGCACAGGAAGGCCAAGGTCCCTCCATTAACTTTCTGGATGATGTATTCCTTATCTCCTTGAGAAGCTGGTGCACTAAATCTCAGCTACTCTTCCTTTTTAGGCTGTCTCTGAAGTCCTGAAAAGCATTAAAATGCATAACAGCAGTGTTTAGCTTCCCTGCTCATTAGAGCAGCACAGAACTAATAGTAATATTGTTGTAACTTGACAAAGCCACCTAAATCCATGCATGTTTTCTTGTGAAAGCTTCCTAAACATGCTGCTAAATCCCCTAAAAAGCTACTAAACGGCTTTGGCAACCATTAGCAGAGCATAAGCAGGGGAACTCCTTTCAGTAAGTGAACAAACAGAGAAAATATGCTGAATAGCCGGACAAATGTGTTTCAGCTGGCTCTTTCATTTACAGATATAAGGCAGCAGTCAATATCAATCACTGTTTTCCCTGTTGCACTGGAAATCACAATATCTCTTTTCATTCCACAAGCTCCTTTCACCACAGTAATGTGTCTTTGGAGTGACACTGGCATCAGCCTGTTTCCGCTGTCTGAAGTCCACAGAGCTTAAAAACACATTGCAGGGTATGAGACCTTAACCCTCCTCCCCTTCCACACACCCGTCTCCTTCGAGCCTTCCTCTCGGAATTAATTGTTTTTACTTCTTTCCCAGTGCAAAGCTGAGAAAGAAAAGTGCCCACAGAGCCTGGGAATATCTGCTCTTGCACTTTGGGGACCCAAAAAATGCGTGGCTGGTGGTTGGGGTTTGAATTTATCAGGTGTCGTGGGGAGTTTAACACAAGGCAGTGTGATTAGCCAGTTAATTTGCAACATGCTGTAGGATGAAATGTAATGTTACTGCGGTTTGAATTTCGAGCTGTATCCTGCGTCTTGGATGTCCTAATTGACCACAACCTCGTTTATTAAATAAACCAAAAAAGTTGGAAAAACTCTACTTGCGAGTATCCGGCGCTTGGAGCACGTTGATGTTCTGGTGTTTGCTTTCTTCCTTTCAGGCAGTGTGTTTTGTAATAATAACAATAACGCCGTGTGGCTGTGCTTTTTCCCTGTCTCCTCGCAGATAACAGCGGTGTGTAGAGAAGCAGCCCTTCTGGCTCTCCAGGAAGACATCCATGCCCAATCCATCACCGGACGGCACTTTCGGTGCGCCCTGACTGTCGTGACCCCGAGGATTCCCGACTCCCTAATCCAGTTTTATGCAGATTATCAGCAGCAGAGTGGACTGCACGCACTTTGAAAGGCAAATTAATGCACACCCCATTCACAGCGTGAATAGCAAATTTCCTTTGTAAAGCTGTCAGAAGCCAAAGAATTTTTGTACTGTGAGTGAGTGGAGTGACCAAAGTTAATTAAACGCAGAGTTATCGTAATAAAAGTCTGTGTGGAAGTTTTGAGTGTAATAGATACTGTCCTAAACTTTATATTTTACCATTTCAGTTGGTATAACTTGTGTTTTACATGCAGTAAGATTGCTGATTTAAGTTAGTTTAATTCAGTGTATGTATATCCATGTATCAAAAAAAAAAGAAAAATTATCAAATTCTGAATTTTTGGTGGATTCTTGGCCTAAAGAGAGAACCAACAAAGTGCCATTTCTGTCTTCATTTGTTCCTGCCTCGGCCACAATTTAATCCCAGGGACCATCCCAGTGAATTGCAGACATGGGGAGTGGCCTTGCCACAAAAAAAAAAAAAAATGCTGAAAATTGTTGTGAATCTTTTGATTTATGATCTCCAGCAAAGCTGCCAAACAGGCTTTCCCAGAGAAAGCTGAAGTGTCCCGATTGATCACAGCCAAACATTTCTCTTTGGTCTTAACCGACTCCTGTTTAGACACACTGGCAAGTAGGCACCTAAAAAACTGGGCACCCTTTGACTAACCTGGACTCACAGCAAAAGATTTTTATGGCTGATGTTTGTTTCCGTCAAAGTAATTGGGAATGCTCATTGGTAATTTAAAGCTGGCCACTTAAAATCCTTACTGAATCCTAAATAACGAGCAAGAAAACCTTGCAAAAGCTGTTATAAATGACCACAAAATACATGGGGATGGATAAAATCTTTTCAAGTTATTTCTTTGTTACATCACCTGCAGAAACAGTGACAGGTCCTTGTGGGCTCTCTGTTCTTGCACTCAGGATGAAATGCAGTTAACCAGACTAATATTCAATTTTTTTCCCCACAGCAGAAAGACTGAGCTTTGCTACTCCACACGTTAAAATCAGAGGGAAAGGCAAACCAAAACCCAATACTGACTTTCACACAAATTAAATAATAAAAAATTAAGTGACCAGGACCTGAATTTCAGTGGGTCATTCTGTGTTTTCCTGGTGTTTCAGAGGTAAGTAGAAGAATTTACAGGTCAAAATTTTAGCCAAATCCCCCTTTCATCTGTTGAAGTAAACAAGAAATGTCATTTCAGGCTTTAGGTAAGGTTATTGTTTGGATTTGTTTATTGATGGTTCTGAGGACTTCCCTTTCTTGCAGCCATTCTATATGAAAACATGAGAGAGTAGTAATTATTTAGAAATTTTATCATTTCATGAGGTGTTTGTATATCAAAGAGAGATTTCTACTGTATTTACTTACATTATCAATATGAAATTTAAAGAATGATTTCTTCACCTTGATTATGCTTTTTCTCTCCTTGGTTAGCTCCACAGTGTACATGATATGTAGTTTTTGAGCAGAGATCTCCTATTTTTAAATGGCCACTTTTCTGTTACTTTTGTGCTAAGCTGTTGTTTCTGTAATGAGCATTTAATTTTTCTATCACTGACAGGGATTAAGGGATGAGGAAAAGCAGGTCATTTACTTAGTTCAGCTGATGTATGTGCAGGTTTTTTCTCTTTTTCACTGTTTGTCTCTTTAATAGTACAAAGAGGGAATTAAGAGAATTATAATCTGGAAAAGTTGCCTTGGAGATCCAGACTGCATCTGAAACTGCTTTATCCTTCTTTTTGAGATTCCCAATACTCCAGCTTGGAGCTCAGGATGTGAACCATTTATCATAACCATTTACATTTTTGAGGTTTCCAAAAATTAAATGCCATACCTTTATCCCCCTAGCACTTTGGTCCAGTGTCTGTTCCTGAAGGGAGGAAAGAGATACTGCATTTTTTACTGCCAGCAGTGAATTCTATTTGTAATTTTGTAGACTAAAAATGACACTTTGTGATGCTCTCAGTGAGTAGCAAAACTGGATGGCCCTTCCCTAGGAAGTGCTCAGATTTATTGGGAGCGTGCACCAAGGCGGGAATGTGAACTGAGAAAGGACGAGAGAGGCGGGCAGGAGCTGCCTGCACTTTCCATTCATGGGCTCCTGCTGCCATCAGAGGGAATTTTGCACACTGAATTTTAGGACATTTAGGACAGAATGCTGGCCCATGTCTGTTGTGTATGCCTTGGGAAAACCCCCATCCCTGCTGCAACTGTTTATCCTCTCACCCTTGTGGCACGACATTTATCCACCCGGTACCAAATCTCATGATACACACCTACATGCCTGAAGTGATTCTAAATGTAGGAAGCTCCCCTTTTTATCCTTGGGTTTGTGGAATTTGATTTTTTTTTTTTAAGGCAAAATGCTCTTTAAAAAACAAAAAACAGGTAATGCCAAATTTGGGAAGTCCCTAGAAGGTGTCTGTTGCTCCCAAAAGTTCAGAAAACTTTGCAACTCTGGCACCGCTCAGGATCTTAGTCCATCCCAAACCCCTGATAAATTGAGATTTAAAGAAAGGTATGATAACTCCCCATCTCGTTCCTAGTGGCAGAACGCTGTCATCATGGACTAGCAACTTGAAACCCACTTACCAGAATTCCGTAAGAATAACCATAAATTCATTTTTGGTCAAAACACATCAGCACAGTAGTCCTTTCATAACCCAGTTTGGTGAGAGCTTTTGCACCCTGAGCCTCTCGTTGGAACTTACTGATGAGGGCACTGTAGGACAGAGCACTCCAGAGGCATCTCCTGCTGGCCTGTCATTGAAACGAGTGGGTTTTAACTCAGGGCTGAACTTTCCACAGCGTGTTTTGCCGAACACGTCGTGCCTTGGCTCTGAATCAAATCTCTTGCAGCGTGGGGCCATATAAGCCTGAACACCTCTGTGCCACAAAGTAAATCAAAGACAGAGGTGCTCTCTCTTCTGCTGGGTTGATCACCTTTGTTGTTGTTTGGATGTGTTTTGATTTTAACCAAGTGATCGAGGCTCAGTGAACCAGAGAGAAGGCATCTGAGAAGAACATCTCTGTCCCCTCCTCTTTTTAACTGAGGCATAATTCCTAGACTTACTTCTTTATGTTCTTTAGAAACAGAGACTTTTTCTTGCCTGCTCTTATCTTTTGGAGCCAGTTTTTGGCCCAAATACTGCTTGGGTTGCAGAAATGTTAACATTAAATCAAGCTTTTCAATGTTTCAGGCACATTGTTTCAATACAAAATCTACCTTTTTTCCTCCAGTGACAGCATCTTGCAAAATGGCATAAAATGTTTTTTGACAGGTTTGCCAAAAATGACTGGGAGAATATTTATGATCAAAATGCAAAAATGTCTTCACTTTAAAAAAAGAAAGAAAAAAAAAAATCAGTCCTGTGTTCGCCTTAATGCATAAACCAGATTTTTCACTGCAAGTACGATATACAATTCTTAATCCTGGAAAAAGAATGAAGTTTATTGTGGATAATTTTCCAGCAGACTCTGAATGAGAGCAGAACATACAGTTTACTCAGCTCAGGTGCAAGGGAAAACATCAGGGACAGAATAAAGATCATTTTCAAAGACAGTTATTCAAAATCATTGAATTTAGGCTTGTCCAGCCCATTCAAATATTATGTCCTTAAAGTGGATTTTTTTGTGGTTTGTATATGCTGGCTCTTTCCTTTTAGCTTCTTTACTCATTTTAAATGTCAGAGTGTGGTGATTCCCCTTCGGAAACTGGGCACGTGCCAAACATAATGCTCCTGTGACTGAGCATCCATCCATTGGTGCTGCGGGAAGGCTGGGGATGGTGTTTCCTGGTGAAGGAGGCTCAAACTCTGCTGCTGGGGTGTGGAGAGGGGGAAAGAGGAAGCCAAAGAGTAAACCTGGTCTTTTGCCATGTCCTGCCCGGGAAGGTGAAGTTCAGTGATGGACACAAATTCTTGGGCAGGAGAACTGTCTGTCCTTATTGCAACGGGTGAGTGTCAGGCAGGTGAGGAGCCTGACCCTGAAGGCTTTTGGTTGGTTCTGGCTCTGCCAGAGAAAACAACTGATGGCTGGGTGAAACAGCATGGCCAGCACTAGAAACACCAGTGTCCAGGGGTTGTGGTATCCCAGTATCCAGTACCAGCTAGGAGAGGACTCAGGAGGCACTGCTCCTGGAGGATGGAGTCATGCGTGGAAGGCAGGCACCCACTGTAACAACCTTGGCAACAGCCCCTGAAAGAATTGGTAAAAAGCAGGCATAAGGAACTTGCCTTGCTGCCTGGGATCCCAAAGTTGGGATGAAACTAAATGTGTTTCCTCACCCTTCTGAGTTTTGGGATTTCTCCCATGCTGGTGCACTCAGGGCCACGGGAAGTGGCTTGCAGTGGGAGCAGAGTTACATTTGGAAAATCGGTTTTACATTGTGACCCTTCTGTATTGGTATTTAATGTTGTTACAGTTGTAGTGAATTGCAATAATTTTTGGCTCCTGTGAACCCCAGAATCTTTTGCTTTTGCTGAGCCTTTTTTATTTCCTTTGACATGAAAGAAAACATCACAGGTGATATAATGTGTGCAATTTGATAAGGAGCTTATCTGAGGGAGTAGGTGCAAGAGGCGTGCAGAATTGCAGTTGTAGCTGGGCATGTTTTGCGTGGCAGGTTAACATCTGGTAGACAAATATTTCAGCTGAAAGCTACTCCTGATCTTGGGGTTTGTCTCCTCTTTCTGCAACTGCTACCTTTTCATTTATTAACCTTTTCTGTAGGGAACTCGCCACGCGTTTCCACCAGAGCTTTGCACGTTGTGTGTTCAGCATTTTAAGTGGTGTCATTCTTCCCTGCAGACTTAAATCCAACAGCTCCAGAGCCCTGATAGGAGAAGGAGATGTGTGTTTTCTGTGTGGTGACGGGGAGAGAGCCCCGCTCTGTGTTTGCATGGTAGGCCTCCAGCAAGAGCGCGGGTGTTGCAAGAGGGGGCAATGGCAACCAGATGACATTCCTTCCCCTTGAACTAGGGTGGAGCCATTGCTCAAACAGACTGTGGGTCCAGCAGTTGGACTCAATGATGTTAAAGGTTCATTCCCAACCCAGATGATTCTGTGATTCCTTCCAACAGAATTTCAGGCTAGTGTGTTGTCTGCACGTGCCTGTATAAAATCCATGACAATAGAGCTTGGGTTCATCCGACTAAAAGGTGAAGGGAGTGGAATCACTCTTGGCAACCATTGGAAAGATACTAGAAGATGGTCCAGACAGTGATTTTATCCCAGCTGAGAGCTAAACTAACTTTCTGGAGGTGCTGAAGGGGCAGCTGATGTCAAGAGAGGCCCTAAGCACTTATCTAGAGAAAGTGCCTTGAGGCAGATTAAAGGAATTGAGAGCAGCAACTCTCAAAATATTGAGAAAAATGTTTTATCGACTTGTACAAATATATCCTGTTTGCATAAATGGTTCTGGAAATGCCATTGGTCTCTTCCTGTCATACCTGTGTGGGGGAGATGGCAGTGTGCTCTTAACCACACACCCCACGATATTTTTAATCTCCTTTACTAACACAGAGGAGTTTTCACATCCCTGTTGGGTAAAAAGGCTCTGCATCAGCCAAGTGTGGAAAGGGCTTTGATAACCTTCAAGGTGAAACACTTGTCAGCTCTCACTTTATCCAGAAACGGATTATCTGGGCTGTGGAATAATGAGGTCATGTCTTTCCTCCACACCGCTGGCAAGAGCTTCGAATTTCACACAGGGGCAGCTGCTTACATCAAGCCTGCTCTGCTTAATGCTGCTTAAAGCTTACCCCCCTTCTCTGTCAGTGAGTTTTCCCCAAACCGAGGGGGTGAAATGCATTCACACAGCCTTGCTTGCAGTAGCTGTGAGGGGGTTTCGTGGTGCTTGGATTGCTGTCTTACCCGAGAGTTGGTTGGGTTGGGTGCAGGGTGCAAGCAGCAGAGTGACTTGTGTGCGCTACTGCAGCAACCTACCGTGCCCGTGAGGGATGTAGAGCAGGACTTGGGTGGCTGGACCAAAGCCATGTAGCTCCCTGCAGGCGAGTGTCCCATCCTCAGCTCGCTGCACTGCCTCGGGTCTAAACCTGCAGCTTTATTGCACAGCTATTGCACTGAGAGTGGCCATGGACATGAAAGATCCCTAAAGCACACAAGTTGTGGGTGTTAAAGCCTATGGGTGCTTAAGCAGATTAGCAAACAAACAAATCCTTTAATATTCTGGAATGCTTCCTCACCACCTAAGCAGGGATTATTCCACCAAGCCAGCAAATTCTACCCTTCTGCCTAGTGTAAAGTCTGCCTTGCAGATAACTGTGCTCTTTAATAAGCTGTACTCTTAGGTTAAAAAAAAGATAAAGGAGAACGGAAAATATGAAAGCATGTTGAAAATTTCCCCCCAAAAGCACAAAAATGGTAGAGAGACCTGTTAAAAATGTTCAAGATCCTGTGAAAACTGAGGTTGCTACAGTGCTGGCAGTAGCATATGTAGGATGCTGCACCAGAGAGGTAGTACACCAGAAATTGTTATCCTTAAAATCTGTTTTGCAGAACTCCCCACCATTTTATGTAGAAATATGTGACATAGCTCACTCACCACTTTCTCCTTAGCACTGTGAAAAAAACCCTGCTTAAACTGTCAGCTTTCTATCTGAAACATGTAGAAACAACCGGTTACCTTGGTCTGATTCCACTTCCAGGCTTTCATCCTGTGTAATTTTGGTAAAAAGCTGCTTTTGTTAATGTGTAATGCATCATAGTAACCGGTTACACTTTTACTACAAAAGGGTGTTTTATTTTCCCGAGGGATGAATAGTAATCAAGGATCAGCTGGTAGTGCCAAGTGCCTTGATAACACAATTGGCTGCATACAGCTTTGTTAGGCCCCTTCCTGCGCCTGCCGGGAGAGACTTAGGGGAAGATGTTGGGAGAGCTGTTCTTTATCTCTTTGGCTCCTGGGGAGCTGAATTTTGGGATCACTTTGTCTGCTGGGTGAGAAGGTAAGTGCCTGCTTCAGAGCATGGGAAGCCTTTACTGATTAAAGATGATGAGGGGAGGGTGGGAGAGGAGATAGATGGAGATCATGCTTGAAAATAAACGTGATTTGGGAAAATTGCCCTGAAATTAATCACTGGCTGATTCTAGTATGGAAAGGTGAGGGGGTTGATGGAGCTGGAAGGAGACAGGAAGTGGGAATACTGATTCTAATCAGAGTAGGGGCTGATTTGTGTTATTTTGATGCTGATTTAGGTGAGCTGAAGGAGGGCTACACTCACCGTGGCCCTGAGGTAGGAAGTGTCTCACTGCTCAGCACAAAGTGGAATCTGGCTTTGGTCTCATTAACCCCATCAGCACTGGATTAGCAGATGTGTTCCTGGAGCTTGACTCGCTCAGACACTTGAGGTGCACAGAAAGTGGCAGAGATTGCCTCAGAAGGAAAAGGTAAGACATAGATTCTCCTCCTCAGAATTTTTCAGAAGTTTAGTATCTAGTAGAGGTATCAAGGAGGGGTATTCTGCCCCTTTTCTCGATAAGGAGAGGAAAAGTTGGGGGAATAAAAATCTAAGGAAAAAGTGGGGAGGAAGAGAAATGAGTAGAAAGCATGTGTGAGAGGTTTCCTCCTTTCTTCGAAGTCTGCTCATTGTTTAGCTCTAAACTCCACAAGAAAAACAATGAGATGGAGAAGGAGGAAAAACCACAGCAACAATAACAGGAAGAGCATCTTGGAGGTGGCTTTGCACAAAGGTGGGCTTTATGTCTGGGAGTCAGTTCTGTTAGGACTGGACTTAGCCTGTTTTTTGGGAATAGTCAATATCCTCAATATTATAAGTACCCTGTAATTTTAAGCTGGATTTATCCTGTTGCATTGCTTGGGAAGAAGGGACACATCCACAGAAGTTGAGACCAAGCTGTGCAGACCACCTTG
Source organism: Acropternis orthonyx (assembly GCA_035583155.1). NCBI lineage: Eukaryota > Metazoa > Chordata > Aves > Passeriformes > Rhinocryptidae > Acropternis > Acropternis orthonyx. The sequence goes on from JAWWEU010000125.1 coordinate 5,122,407, forward strand.
AGGTCTCTGATTAAAAAATAGAATATGAAAGCAAAGTTCTGTGTTAGCTCTAAAATTCCACTGTTGCATCAATGAAAGATCCCCCCTCCTGATTTTGATAGTAGTGTGTGTGGAAGGAAAACAATGATAATTGTGACTTGCTGAGACTCTCCAGTTGTAACACACTTGTCCTGTCTTATGTGAGGTCTGGAAACAAAACTCACATAATAACCTCAGGTTTTTAATCTCTTCAAAACATAATTAACTGTTTGGAAAGGGTGGTTGGAGGGTTAAGCTAGGAAGAATAAACTAGCAGTATAATAACATCTATATTAAAAATAAAAAAACCCCAACCAACCAACCAACCAGCGCGGATGTACCGTGTTATAGAATCGCTGTTAAACTCGCTCTGGGAAACCCTCCAAGAGCCAGTGTCAGTCAGTCTCCATTTTGTACAAGTCTGTACATAACCTTTGTAAGAATTTGTGTGAAGTTGGGTGGGGAGACAGCGAAAGCAAAAGTTAGAACAGAGTGTAGCCTGACCAAAGCCTTTCTGTGGCGGTGCCTTCGGAGCAGGGACGGAGGGGGGGTTGTCCCTTCGCGGGTCTTTCCACCAATGCACCCCCTTGGCACAGGGGCTTCCCAGAGCCTTATCCCTGGCAGTGAGCTTCCCAGCCCCATCACATCTCACTCTGGACATCGGTCAGCTCTCTGAAAGGCTTCTGGGTGTGTTAATCTCCTAAGTAATCACCCGTTTGAGAAGTTAGGTTAAAAAAAGAGCCACCCTTCTCCCAGCTGGGTGCTGCCCTGCCCTGGGAACCGTGTTCCTGGCCCTGTCAGCCGCACAGGCGGTGCCTATCAGCTTGTGTTTGATGCTTACAGCAATTAATTTAATGGCTGCTAATAAATAATATATATCATAATAATAATACATGGACCGTGCCACAGGGCTGTTTGTTTTCCAGCTCAGTCACTGTGTGTGTTACCATACCTGGTATTCACTTACCTTCCATCAGAGAAGAGCCTGGAACAAAATTTGAGTCATGGTGTTTGGATACAGGGGAAAAGGCGCAGAAAACAGAGGAATTACAGTAATACATCCCTTTGTGAAATGTGAAGTAAGCTTTTAAAGCATTTCTGACAAAAACACAAGTCCATCTGTATCGATCTACTCCTCCCACTGAGCTCCTGTCAACTTTTGTTCTGTCCTTTCCACCGTCCTCCTTCCCTTGCACTGCTGTCCTGGTTGGCTCTGCCTGTGGCACCTTTGGAAGCCGTTTCTCTTAATCCAGGCATTGCTGTGCTGCTTCCTTCCCATTCCCTGCCAGGAAGGATTGTTTTCCTCTACACAACTCAGCAGGGCAGCAAGTGGTGCTGAAAATATTGATGATGTAGAAGTGATGTGGAATGTGGCACGTTTCCCCTAACAAACAAGTAATGCAGGAACATTCATAAGCTTTGGCAGAGCTATCCTGTCTGGTGAAGGCAGTGGGCTATCCAGAGAAATGGGTAAGGAGGTCAGGATTTGACTTTCCTGCTTTTATTTGCTTTAGGCCAGACTTTCATAAAGGTGTGGAGTTCTGCTCAGGAAAACTAAACTGTCATAAAGTGTATTGCAAAAAGTTATACTGTGTTTGGGTTTGCAAACAGCTCAAGTGGTCTCCAAGAATTTGACTTTTCAGGGGGGCTGTGCAACTCATTTTGTATTACCGAGATTAAGAAGACATTCAACCTTTGTGAAGTCCACAGCACTGGTGGGTACTCCAGTGTCTCTTTTTCTAGCCCGAGCTTGACTGAGCAGCATTGTGATTTCACTTGAAATCAAGTGATATTTCATGAAATACACTGAGAAAATATTTTTTCAGGCTTTTTTTTTTCCTTTTAGTTCAAAGCCTAAGTTTACAACAGAGCCAATGGGCCAACCATCTTCCCTCTAAACTACCTTTAACAGCAACGCTAGAGCTAGTTCAGCTGTTCCCCAAGGAGCGAATTTGAAGTAAATAGTGAATAATTTCACACTGACCGCACCTCCCACATTTACTTTGCGTCTCTGTAGGTACAAACCAGTATACATAAGGGTATCCAAGTACCTAGCAGCACGTGGAAAGGTGGATGTGACTTAGGAAATGCGTGCCTTGGAAGTTCTCAGCATCTCAGCTTGGTTTTCCTGACACAGTTCTTCCCTTCAGCCTCCCTTGTCTTTGCCAAAGGAAGTTAGATAATAGGAATTCTCCCTTCCTGCCTTAGAAAGAGCCCTGTGATCAAATGATTCTTTCGGTGTCTTCCTAAGAAGTGCTGAGCACTTTTACTTTAAAGCTACTGGCACCCTGGAAAATTAAGTCTACAGGAGCTAATGCGTCTACAGGAGTGTTTGTAATTGATTCAAAGTTGTTGTTTTTTCATGTGGCAAGTTTAGAAAATACAGCACATGGTTTTGAAAGGTAATTCTTGACACCAGTCCAGCTTCAGAAATGTTGTTTTCCATTTACTTCCCATGTTTCAAACTGTTTGTGTGTGATGAAATATGAGTAGTGCTACTGCTGTGCTCTTGCAGACTTGTGGTGAGAGATCTTTTCCATGTCTTTTCAACCATAAAAGAGAAAAAGAAGGGTGTGGTGTTGATTTGTTTGGGTTTTTTCCCTCTACAATACCTTCAGCATAGACTCAGAATACGGTAAAATGTTCTGAAAATTGGGTCTTACTTGCATGAGGTTTAAATTTTCTGAGAGTGGGGCATTTGGAGGAGAATTAGAAAAGTCACGTCAGTTTGCTATGAGGACAGAGTGGTGTTTAACTTTCCAACAGATTGATGTTTAGGTTTTGATAATTACCCTCTACAGAGCTGAAACCCAGCCTGGTGATGACAGGTATTTCACTACTTTGAGAGGAACGGACATAAATAATAGCTGAGCAGTTGACCTCAATATCTGCTGAAGCTGAGGATGACCTTTTCTTGAATACTCAGAGGTGTCTGTCTGGCCTTCCATGTCGAAAAGACTAGAACCCACTGGGGAACTGTCATCAGGGAATGCTTTTTCTTTTATTTAATAAACAGGACAGGGAATTACTGCAAACACTGAGTTCAGCCAGGCAATGATGTCCACAGTTCTAAGCTGACACAAAATGTGTTTTCTGTTTTTCAACCGGGCACACTTGGCGATTTTGTCTTTATTCAGAGGCTTTTTAGGCTGGATTATACAACTGTAAATCTACACAAAGAGCAACAGTGCAGTCCCTGCCTTGTGAATGCTCCAGTATTACAGCAATGCTCCAAGAAATGTCACCTTGCAGTAGCATCACTGCAGAGTTTTGGAAGGTTAGCGGGTTACTTTAGGCGGAAATTCCATTTTCTGCATAAATTTTTCAAAACTACTGAACTTAGGAAGCCATAGATACAGGATCCCAATTAGGCTTGGAGATGCTTTAAGCAGGGTACGTTTCAGTAGTAGGTGTGGCCTTTTCACACTGCGATTCTTTGGTTTCTCAAGGACAATGTTTAATTGATAGCAGAAAGAAACAAGAATCAGGGGAGTGGTTTCAAAATAGAGGGTTATTGAGGGAACCCAGGAGAGGGACCACCCCCCTCCCCAACACACACACACACAGAGAATTTTTGGTGTCATAACCTCCCGGTGTTAAGTGTGTGCCTGTACACGTCCTCCTGGGTGAGAGCCAGCAGGAGGGGCAGGGCAGGCTTTCCCTATGGCTCGTGTGGAATCAGAGCAGCACAGCTACAGCCTGCCCCCCACCCCGATGGAAATGAGAGGGGTTCTCGTCACTGGCGTGACAGTATGTGCACGGGCATGTGCCTTTGCTGTTCTTTGCTGTCAAGGGTTTTCCCAGTTCTTTTTGGTGGGAGAAATCCGACCTTTTCAACCCCAAAAATCTCTTGAGGGATAGTATTTTTTTATACCGTCTCCAAAATGAAGACTCCTGACTTCATGAATCCCAAAGGAAACCAAGATTGACTATGATTTCCCTAGGAGCAGAATGCAGCCCTTGACACTGAATATTCCTTGGCAGGTAGTTGTTGTTATTGTAGTGCAAAATTTCAAGATGTGACTAGCAAGCTCTCCTAGAGTACAACAGACCACATCAAACATGCAAGGGGTGTCTTGGCACTTAATACTTGAATTGCCAAATGCAAAACAGAATCTGTCAGAGAAGTAAGACCCGGAAAATGGGAAAAGGAAATTTTTTCAAAAGCACAGGTAAATAGCAAATCATATTTTATCATTCTCACAAGGGGATGCAACAAAATACCAGTGAGGTCACTGTACTCTTGTAAGAGTTGTGGTGAGAGATCTTTTCCATGCCTTTTCCACCATAAAAATGTCAAGCAAAGGTGTGGGGCTGGTTTGTTTGTTTTTTCCGTGAGAAGTCAAAATCTGTAAATATTTATGTATTGAAGTGGATGATGCTGCAGCCAGAAATCCATGCGGCTCCTGTGGCACGTTCCTTTTCCTGTAGCCAATTTCTGATCCAAAAGGGATGACAACACCCAAGCTGAGAGCTGGCTCTCCAGACACACACTTTTCATAGCATCACTGGGTATCATACACCTGTGTGAAGGCTCAGGGAAAGAAGTTTCTGTGAATAAAAAAGTCATTGCTTGGTGCAAACTTCTCTTGAAGGGTTCCATGGAAAAACTTCCTCCCTGTTTGCATTCCAGGGACTCCAAGGTCATGTGTTAAAATCTCACTGAAATGCCTTTTGACTGGTAAAGCAGAACCAAGGACATGACAGAGATGTTAAGCTACTGCTTCTCCACAGAGGCTGCTCCAGCCCTGGAGGGAACCTAAACTTTGGTTGTTGACACACTGTTCTCAAGAACGACAGGAGAGATTGTGTTCATTAGGCCAACCCCATCACTCTTGCTAAAAGCAGGCTCAGGTTTCCATGTATATTTTCAAATCAAATTAGAAACGCTGCTCCTGAGATCTCCTTCAGCTGACAGTGACGGATTGCACAACCTGATAAACAGGAGGCATTCCTGGAGCTGTGCTAACACCACAAGTGGCTGAGTAGTAAAAACATACACAGAGCTGTGTATTTAAATGAGCAGAGAGCTTTACCTCTTCCTCCAGGAAAGGAAAGCAGCCCACACCTGGGGAGCGGCCACTTCTCCAACAGAAATAGGACAGGTTTGTTTCTGTGCAAGGAATCGCGTCTCAGTGAGAATAAAAGGCAGTTTGCTTAGTGTTAAGACAGGAAACAATGAGTTGTAGATAACATAATTTATGATAGGTGTGTAAAGTTGTTATTGGAATTAAGCAATAATGACAATTTTCCTTTTTCATGGTTTATTTATGCAGGCAGATGAAGCAATATTAACTGAAATAGTTAACAATTAATACAAGGTAATGAAGACATCATCAGTACCCTAGCAAAGTGTCTTGTGCAAGTGCAGACAATTAGTGTAGCAGCTAACCACGAAGGCTACAGAGGCTGTTCTGCAAGGAAGAATTAAACTTGCTCAGAAAACAAATAACTGTGGATACCTGAAGGAGAAATGTAAAGGTACCGGTTGCCTGTATGGCAAGTGAATAGTGAAAATGAAGAGACATGCTGTGGCCTGCACTTAGGAGAGTGAAGTTTTGCCTCTCCTTACCCAAGGAAAACACTGGGTTCTCTGACACGGTGCAAGAGATGGGGCAGGGAAAGCATGTTCTCCAACTCTCAGCCTATTGTACAGACCTTGGTGTTTTCTTTCTGCTTAGCTTGTGCTGAATTTGGGCACAGACCAAACCCCTCGCTCTGCAGCGTTTCCCCATGCACTTTGATTCCACATTCAAGTGCTCATGAAGCAGGTTCACGTAGAGGTTCGTCCCCTTTGTTCTCAGAGGTTTGCCTGGCTGCTGCCTTTTACTGTCTCTTCTGCCTCTAAGAAAAACTGATGTTATCTTCTGAAGTGAAAAGCCCGGGTTCTGTTTGTAACTGAGGGTTTCCTGTGTGCCTTTCCCCAGCCTGCGCGGTGACGCCACGGGGGTAGCTGCGCGCGGGCTGCGCCTCTCCAGAGAGCTTTGAGAGCGGTCCTTGCACAGACGCTGAAGAAATCCCCAGTTAGCGGTGCCTTTGATCTGAGATAAAGGTCAACCTGTCTGGCAGAAAGTGTGATCGGAAACGCTACCACATCAGCCCTCACTTTCTCTTCCTTGTCCTGAAGTGATTCACTGTACCTGTCACCACAGCACCCATGGCTTTTACTTCAGCTCACGGGAACGGCTTTCTTCATCTCATGCACCAGCTTAAGCCAGGGCTGCCCAGATGTGCTGTGAGCTGCTAAGAAACTGTCCACAGTGCTTATTATTAGAGCAATGTTTCATAACTATTGTAGGATCTTGTTGTTTGCTGGGTGTTTTTTAATCATACAATCATTTAGGTTGGAAAAGACCTTTATGATCTTTGAGTCCAGCACTGCCAACTCACCACTAAACCGTGTCCCTAAGTGCCACATCTACGCACTTTTTAAATCCCTCCAGAGCTGGTGACTCAACCACCTCCCTGGGCAGCCTGTTCCAATGCTTTTGGTGTAGAAAGTTTTCATAATTTCCAGTCTGAACCTCCACTGGCACAACTTGAAGGTGTTTCCACTTGTCTTGCAGTATATATAGGCCTACTAGTGTGTTAAAAAATCAGTTTCGCTGGTGTTATCCCAACAAGCACATACTGGCTCCTTGCACCGAGAGTTTCTGAGGCTCTTGAAGCATTAACACCTAACGAAGTTTCATCTAGTGCAACCTCAAAGCTTTGGGGAGCTGCAAGTTCCAGCTGTTTCTCCCAACACCCACCTCTGCAAGATCATCGCTGCACGGCTGGTGGGGGAAATACCTGCCTTACACATGCTACAGGTAAGGCTGGCACAACAGTTGTGTTTATAATTTCGTTATAAACGCTAATGTGTGGGGGGGTTTTTTAATTGCTTTTGAATTCCTCTATAATTTTAGAAGTGTTGTTGCAGCTGTGAAGATTGGTTATTAACTGATAAATGACGCGCGTAAGGGGAAACACACCCTCTGCTGAGTTTCCTCAATTCCCATATTGGCTTTGTGACTGGGACTGAGTGGGTGTCCTCCTCCTGGATTGGGATCTGTGCCTTAGCAAGGGCTAAGAGATGCTGCTTAGGGTGAAATATAACAGTATTCCCAGGTGGCGTGCACCATGGAATGAGTGTTTTTCATTACTGATAGGGGGAGCATGACAGCTAATCCAGTTCATCTTTACAAAGGTGTATTTAACTACCTATACAGGTCAATCAAGGGATGGAGAGAGAAAAGTTTCTTCTAGGTGTGGATTGGAATAAAACCAACCAAAACCTAAGGATGGACTCTGCTTTTATTCTGGCCAGTGTGCCTTTTGGCATACTCAGCCTTGCATGAGGGAAGTGGTAGCATCTGCCTGCAGAGGGTGGAGATTATCTCTGGTACATGAGCCTCGAAATGAAAGTGGAAATGGGGATTGAATCACAGCTCTTGGCCATCATTCAGTCTCTTGAACCTCATTTTGGGAGCTTTTTTAGAAGGATTAACTTTGGGCACGGGGGGCTGGTCTCCCTTGACTTGTTGTCAGACAGGCACCTTTAGATGGCAGTTTGGAGACAGGAAGTAACTTGGTTTCACTGGATTCCTGTCTGTGTGTCAGTCCTCGAGTTCAGGCTGTGCCAGGATGCAGTCATAAGGTGTGTCAGCCCTCTTCCAAAGTGCCAATTTACTCTCCAACATGCAGCTCCCCTTTTTCTAAGCAAAACTTCTCACTGCTATAATTTCCAGGAAAAATCCAGCGGGATGGGTTGCGTGAGGTGCAGGCATGTTTGCCTGAGTGCGTGGAGAGCCTCCTGATATGGCTGCAGGGTTTTCCCTTCTTTCAGTGAAGCATTAGTTCGGGTGCCAGGTAAGAGTAAACAGCTGCCAGTATTCTGGGTTATTTTACTGACCCATTTAAGCCCAGTATTGTGTTTCTAAAATCATGCTCTTACGCTTGGCATAGGTTTTTTAAGGTGGTACCAGGTTTAGAGATGTGAAAGGAAAGGTGCTGAGGTTTATTTACAGTAGTATCCTCGGGAAAGTGCATATGGACTTCTGTGAGAACATAGATAATTGCTAAATATATTTTCAGAGATGGAACAGAGCCCTGCTACCCTCAAAGGCTCCAAGATGGACTTGCACCATGAAGGACTACTCTGCAGGAGTAATTTCGGGTCTCCAGTTGGATTCTTTCTTTGTGTTAATTTGAACTCTGATAGGTTCCAAACTTTTCAGATGGATTCCACTGAAAATGGTTATGTACTTTGTGCTTGAGGTGTGTCTGACCACGCTTTTGGTGAGCAACCACATTTCCTAAATCCCCCAGCAATATCAATGCTGAATTGGGATATTTCTATTCCATGCCAAAGATCTCTTATGCCATTGTTTGTCCTTGAGGCTCTGTAATTGGCAGATGGTATTTATGGTTTGTCTGTATCAGCAACCTTAATTACAAACTCAGAAGTATTAGAAGTCATATTCTTAGTAGTATTTTAGTATTCAGTGTAGACCCTTTAATGCACAAAGATTTTATTTCCCAGGGAAATACGTGGTTGAGGTCAAGTTTTTGTATAATCACAAAATATTCAAAAGTGCAGCTTAGGTGTTTTTTTTTTTCCCAAGCTTAGTGAAGTTTAATGATAAACAGTTGTGCTACATCCATGAGTATGAGCTGGATGGACAGAGTGTCACCAAGTACCATCTCTGTTACTAGTGTGTTCCTGTTTGTAGGGATTGTTTGCTTTTGGGTAAATGAACCTGCTAAGCAACTACACTTTTTTCTTTGAGGCAAACGGCGGCAGAAACATGATTTTTGTGGAAAAGGTTGTAAAAAGCCAGTTAGGATGTTTCAGGTAAACTTGGGCAGCAATGAGGCTCAGCCAAGCACGGGAAGTCTCAACTACTCCAGTACTTTCCATGTTGTTATGCAATACTTATCAGAATTTTGATGTCCTTTACATCATTTTCCCATGTTCTTTTGGTTGCCTTTTAAAATACCCAACTTGCTAAACACCCCCTCCCCCCCAAACCCAAAACTTATCCAAAACAGGATTTGGCCATAAACCCATAAAACTAATGGCTTGGAAGACATCCCTGTACATCTTCAGCACCACGGCAGAGATGCAGTGCTGAGCTTGGAATGGGACCTTGCCGAGGCTGGGCTGGAAAGGCGGGAAAGAAGGACAACCGGCTAAATAACCCGTGTCATCCTTCAGCGCTTCAGTGCCAGCTGTAAAGCGATGGGAAGAGCCGTTTCCTGTCTCATGGAAGGATGACAAGAGCCAGTGCTTTCCGAGGTCCTCAGCGGGAAAGGCGCTGACGGTAAAGGACAGAGCAGCATCTCTCTGCAGCGCTGCCGGGCTCCATCCCCTCGGCAGAGCCTTCTGCCCGCCGGCACCAGCCCCGGGGGCGCTCCCTCTGCCGGCCGGGCGGCGGGGCCGGGGCGAGCCGCGGGACAGCGCGGAGCAGCGCCCGCACAGCGCCGCGGCTTCTGCCTGCCTGCCTGCCTGCCTCGTCCGCGGAGCGGCTCCCGGCGGGAGGGCGGGGAATCCACGCCGGGATTTCGGTGACACGCTGACATCAGGGGGGGCGCGGCCGGCGGCGGGCGGGGGCTGCGCGCTGAAAGGCGGCGGGGCGCGGCCCGGGCCAGTGCGGAGCGGCGGCGGGGCAGCGCGGAGCGGCGGCGGCGGCACTGCCCGG
>JAWWEU010000125.1:5132685-5144561 GCA_035583155.1 Acropternis orthonyx
CGAAAAACCAAAACGGGAAAAAAAAAAAAAAAAAAAAAACCCCAACCGAATTTTTCGCACCAGGGGTTGTGGTTGCGCTTCGCCAGACGGGACTTGCGGCAAGGAGCATGCGGTGAAGCCGAGCGCCGGACCGGGACCGCAGCCCTGCACGCACCGGCCGAGAAGGGGGGATAACAAACCAGCCCGAGCAGGAGCCGCGCACCCGCCGCCTCTTCCCGGAGACCCGCATCGCCGCAGCCCCGCAGCCTGCAGCCTCCCGAGGCTCCATCCACACGCACCGCTCTGCAGGAAGGGCCGGATTTGCTCCCCGTCGCCTCCGGACCGAGAGACCCGCGGCCGGCGGAGAGCGGCGCTCCGCTCCCCTGGGCGGCCCGGGGCGGGGGCTGCATGCTGACCCCCGGGAGAGGGGGGCTGCGCCGGGCAGCGCAGCGGGGCTGCCCTCCGCCGCCCCACTAGGACGTGGACACCGCCGAGCGAGGGCTGTGCGGGGACGAGGAGCGCAGCCCGCCGGCCTTCCCCGCCCCGCGGGGCCGGGAGGGCGAGGAGCCGGGGCCGTGTTCCCCCCCCCCCCCCCCACGTCCCGCTGGATTTGCCATTCCCGGTGACTCCCTGCAGAGAAGTAAGTGGGGGACCCGCCGCGGGGCCGGCGCTGCCGCCGGAGCAGGTGCCGCGGGGCGAGGGGCGGCCCCGGCCCCCCTCCCGAATCGCGGGGACCGGGATGCCGCGGGAAGGCTGGGAAGGAGCAGGAGGTCAGAACCAGCCTCCGGACGCTCCGGGCAGGAGCGGGGGGCGCGGGGAACCCCCCGGGGCTGAGCGGCCGCTTCCCCCGGCGCTGCCGCTTTAAGCGCCGGGCAGTCCGCCCTGCCGAGGCAGCGCCGGGCCGGGCTCTGCCCTCCCCTGCGGAAGGGAGAGAAGGAGGGAAAGGGCAAAAAAAAAAAAAAAAAAAAAAAAAAGCCCATGTTTTCATTCATAACTTTTTTTTTTTTCTCTCTCTCCCCTTTCCCCTCCTCTTCCTTCCTTCCTCCCCGTCAGCGCCGCGATCCGCTCTGCTCCGCTCGGGGCGCAGAGGGCGCCGCGCCGCCGCCCGCCCGGGGCTGCGGGACGGGAGGGGGGCTGGCGGCGGCTCCGAGCGGGGAAAGGGGAGGGGAGGGAAGGGGGATCTCCCACCCACCCCCGCCGAGCAGCCCCGCGTGCAGAGCCACGAGGGCTCTCGCCGGCTGCACCGTATGTTTTATTATTTTATTTCCCCCCCCTCCCCTTTTTTTTTTTTAAATTTTTATTTTATTGTCCGGGGGTGGGGGGGAAACGAGTTTACGACCGAGCCGCGCGGGGGTGGAGTTGGCTGGTTCAGCTCTCGCCCCGGTCCTGCAGCTGCGCTTGTCAGTCTGCGCTCCGCGTTGATGTTGCGCTTTTCCCCCAAAGATGGCACTGGATGTCTTTCGCATTTTCTTGGGATGTTGTGTTTTGTTCCCTGGGGAGCCCGGCTCCTGGCTGGTACAGCTGTAAATCTTTCCCTTTTCGCATTCATTTACCCTTGCTCTGTTGTGGATTTGTATTCAGTGCTCGTGAAGAAGGCGGCTTGTGGTGTGGGGTAGGAGGAAATTCTTTGCTGTGAGGGTGTTGAGACACTGGCACAGGTTGGTCAGAAAATCTGTGGATACCCCATCCCTGGAAGTGTCCAAGGCCAGGTTGGACGGGACTCTGAGCAACCTGGGCTAGTGAAAGGTGTCCCTGCCCGTGGCAGGGGGCTTGGAGTTAGGTGGTCTTTAAGGTCCCTTCCAACCCAAACCATTTTGAGGAGGTTGTATTTTATGAATTAGAAGTGAGCATGTTCGGTTTTTAATCTCGTGGCCCTAAAGCCAACACAGGTGACATTAGAAGTAAAATTAAATCCTTGAGTGCAGGATGAGCACAAAGACTTTGTATCCTGGCAGAAGCTGTCGCTTACTGTTGATGCTGACTGCGCTAGAAGAAGCTTTCCTGTTCTTGTCCTCCCTGTACTTCCACTACACGGTGCCTTTTTCTCTCTGGAGTGGGGAACAGCTCCGTGCTGGATGTGGTCTGGGTAGGCAAGAAGCTTTCTTAGGATTACTGCATGAGTTTTGGGAATGCTTGAAGCACTTATCTTCCCCTGCTTTCAGGTAAACATGTATGACATCTTGTGAGGAGTAAATAGGGACTTTTCTTCCAGCTGATAGTAAGGAAAAGCACGGTTTTTTTGGTTCCCCATGGCATTTAGATACTCGGCTAAATTTTTATATAGCTACAGAACTGTCACTGCAGTTTTCTCAGAGAGTGTTGCAATCTACCTGTCACCAGCTAGGCAGGATGGAAAGGGATGGAAATACATGACAGTTCTACTGTTATTCTACTGTTTAAAAGACTAGAAGACGTTCTGTTTATTTGAGAAGCTTTTAATCTGCCTGGTGAAAATGGATTTGTTCTTTGTTTGTGTTTCAAGGTTGTTGTTGTTGGGGTTTTTTTTTTATCTGCTCTTAACATTCTCATGAATCCTCGGGTACTTTTTGCCTGACACCTAGTTCATCTTAGCCTTTTCTGCCCTGTCTGTCTTTCACATCCTGGCCTGTGGTCAGGGAATACTTGAAAACAGGTTCTTTGCACCCTTGCTTGAATTTTATAAGCAGCTTATTAGATCTGTAGGCTGAGTTGCTTTCTCATAGAAAATGTCTTGGCCCCTTGACAGCACTTAGTTCAGGACTCTGTAATGCACATACGTCACTTTAAGAAGGAGACTTTCCAAATGCACTAGGAAGCAAATCTGTTGAGCTTTCTGATGCTGCAGATTCTTCAGACAGAAGAGTGAGAGCTGGGCATGTTCCTTGCTCTGCCATGCGGAACGTGAACATGATGGTGTTCTTGCCTGTTTCCGACTCAGTTTTGGGGGCATTTGGATTTGTTATTGCTAGTTAGACAGATGTTGATTTCAGTAGCAAGGGAGAAGCGCTTCCCATGGCTTGCCAAGCAAGCATACAAGCTAATACTAGATTTTTTTTAAATGGCATGGGGTCTCCTTTGCATTCCTCATCTATGATGCCATACCGAGACTCTCCCCATTGCTGGACCTTGGCCAGATCCTTAGCGTTGCTGTAATCCCCTGCTGAAAGAGATCAGTACCAGGTGGCTCGGGCAGTTTGGGCTTTGCCAGATCATTTCTGTTTTCAAAAAGTCTCCCGTGCTTTATCCCTCTTCTGCCCTTGATCTTGTGTATGGGTGTATGTATGTACACACACAGTGTTTATTTACACCTTCTGTCTTTTTGTTTTAGGGTTTCAGATGCATGCCAGGTTCCCGCTGAATGCCAGCAGTAGAGATCACTCCAGATGGAGCCCCAAGGTCAGCATGGCAGCGGTGGTTCAGTGGTGGTGATTCAGCAGCCCTCCTCGGACAGCCGGCAGCGCTTGGACTATGAAAGGGAGAGCCAGCCCACGACGATCTTGTCACTGGACCAGATCAAGGCCATCAGGGGCAGCAACGAATACACCGAAGGTCCGTCTGTGGTGAAAAAGTCTGCTCCGCGGACAGCGCCGAGGCCAGAGAAGCACGAAAGGACTCACGAGATTATACCAATTAATGTGAATAACAACTACGAACACAGGTCCAGCCATGTGGGGCACGTGGCACATCAGCATAACGCGAGGGCTCCCGTCCTGAGCCGATCGACCAGCACGGGGAGCGCGGCCAGCTCTGGGAGCAACAGCAGCGCCTCCTCGGAGCAAGAGCTGCTGGGGCGGTCACCCCCGTCCCGGCCGGGCTCTGGCCACAGGTCCGACCGGACAATCCGGGCGCAGCCCAAGCAGTCGTCTCTGATCGTGGATGATCTGAAGGGTCCTTTGAAAGAGGACTTGACGCAGCACAAGTTTATCTGCGAACAGTGTGGGAAGTGCAAGTGCGGGGAGTGCACGGCGCCGAGGGCGCTGCCCTCCTGCCTGGCCTGCAACCGGCAGTGCCTGTGCTCGGCCGAGAGCATGGTGGAGTACGGCACCTGCATGTGCCTGGTCAAAGGGATCTTCTACCACTGTTCCAACGACGATGAAGGGGACTCGTACGCGGATAATCCCTGCTCCTGCTCCCAGTCACACTGCTGTTCTAGGTACCTGTGCATGGGAGCCATGTCCTTGTTTCTGCCTTGCTTGCTCTGCTACCCTCCGGCAAAAGGATGCCTAAAACTCTGCCGAGGATGCTATGACCGCGTCAATCGTCCGGGTTGCCGGTGCAAGAACTCCAACACAGTCTATTGTAAACTGGAGAGCTGCCCCTCCCGGGGTCAGGGCAAGCCCTCATGATTTTGGGAGGGAGGTTTACTTCCTCCAACTTCAGTTTTTCAGGTTGTAGCTGATTCCCAACACCCCCAACCCCCCCGCCCCCCCCGTTCTTTCTTCCCCTTCCTCTCCCGTTTTGGGAGGACTGTTCTTTTCCTTTCCTTTCTGTCTCCCCAACTTCAGATACACAAGTTCTTCCCTTTGCATCTTTGCTCTCCTCTTCCTATTGACTTGGCTGAGTGTGGAGCGTCTCACGTAGTCATTGCTGCTCTTTGGTAAGTGTGGACCCGGTATCTGCACCTGCCACTCGCTTGGGCAGGGTCTTTGAGTTTGCAACTGAACCACTCCTGAAAGAGACAGTGAGGGCTCACTGGGCTCTTGAAGCTTCTTGCTCTGTGAATATCTCTTCCCAAAGATGTTTTTCCCTCTCAGCAATTTATGGGGTTTTTTTCCTTAACCTCCCCGGTGCCAAGGAAGAATAACTTTCCTGAGTGAGCTGGATTGTGAAATAACTTTCTGTGTGTGTTCTTTCTGGAGAGGGATGTAAAATAAAGGCTTCACCAAATGAAAGGCCTGACTCTTCTATAAGCAGCCTGCTTCTTTTTGCATCTTTTTTTCACCCCCCCCCCCCCTCCTCTCTTTTTGTCTTAACTTTTGGAACATTCTCAGACCTGAGAATTGCCTTGCCTGCCTCCTTGTTTTTTTTTCTTTTTACATTTTCAATGTAACTTCAGTTTTTGCTACACTATGTAGATCTTCACATTGGAGACATCGTGGCTGCAACATACTCATTTGTTTCTTTTGCTGTCCAATCTTTGAAGGATATTGCTCACTCCACCCTCCTAATCCCGTTTTTATAGTCTGTCAGTATCAGTTGATATTAAAGTTGGTGGTGTTCATATATCCAAACAGCCTTCAGGTGTCATTGAGTCACCTAAACGTTCTTGAATCCTTCAAGTTTCTTCTGATCCTTTGGTTTAGTGAGTTTAGCTCTGCTCTGTACTTTATAATTTTATTCTGTCCCTGTTTTATTGCCTTAGCCACAAATTGTGGTCCTTTTTTGTATATTTTATGTATAAAACACAAAGTTGAATCCCAACTATTTTTAAGACAAAAGTCTGTTAAAACTTTTTTTATTGTAAAGAATATTTATTATGTGAATCTCTATTATTTTATGATATTTATTGCAAAAGACTTTGAAAATGTACTCATGTCTGAATATAACAAAATATCAATACTTAACGAAATAAGGATGACACGAAGAAAGTACATATGTTAACTATAATGCAGAAAATATATTAATTAATGAAAAATGGCTCTTGAGTTCTTTTGTTGCAAGGACAGGTGGTGAGCTACATGTGGAGTTTCTCCTTGAGGTCTGTCAGGTGGCAAATAACCTCCTATTGATACTTCAGAACCGCTAGTCTGTGCTCTAGTTTAGTTTACCTAATTTTAAGTTCACCAGCTATATATCAAATAAGGTTCTGCTATGGGATATTTAGTGCAATTGAATATATGTTGTGCTTAACAGCGCCAAGAAGTGGAGGCTTTATTTATTTACCAAAGCATTTAGAAATACAGTTGTGGAGGAGGAAACCACAACTTCCAAGTTGGTTGTTTTTTTGGTTTTTGTGTTTTTGGGTTTTTTTTCCTTAAGGAATACCTCATTAACATATAAAGCCATTTTAAATTTTCCTATATAAAACTTCTTGGCTCGTTAAATTGTGCAGCAACTGAAGAAATTAATCTCCCAAGCTCGAATCTAAATAAAAAGCAAGAGGCAGGATAAAAAATAGAGGCTGTGTTGGCTGTAGTTTGCTAGCTTTGAAATCTGGGAATGTGTGTGTGTGTCTCGGCCTGTGTCTGTAGCTTATTTGGTTCTTTTCCCATAGGTTTTCCAATGTCAACTGAAACTATCTTCTGTCTTCAAATTAAAGGCTCTTAGCGGTGACCTAAGTGTCACAGCTACTTGTGGCCATTTAACACGCATTCAACAGGAAAAGCTTTTCATTAAGAGTGAAAGGGGAGATCTCATCCTTCTCCTCATGTGGGTCAAGGTTACACTGCAGTTCTCCCGAACTTAAAAGTTTATTAAATGGATGTAATTTCCCTTACTATTCAGAGTAAGTGGTTCTAGAGAAACTCTGCTTTAGAACACAGCAATGGCTTGACAAATGTGCCATATCTTGCTGCTTTGAATTGCCATATTCAAGCTGTTCTGACTCCCTGCTCTCTGATGGTTTGAATAAGCTTGTCTTCTGTAGTTAGTTCTGTCAAAGCTGATTTAATGTCATGTAAAAGAGCGGACTGAAAAGCTGCATTTTCATTAAGTGGCGCAGATGACCCCTGTGAGGTACGAAGTGATCATCTGGCTGCCTCTAGGAAACGCTTGGCTTTGCAGTGTGCAGTTGGTGCTGCTGCTCTGCCGGCCCTCCGTGTGACAAAAGTGACGGGCTGGGAGGCTTGTGGGGCAGCGGTGGATGTACAGGAATTCTGCTTTCCAAGATTTGCTCTTCCTGAGATGAAGCAAAGCCAAGAGAAGTATGTTTCCGAGGAGCAGGCGACTTGCTTTGCGCTACTTTGCTATCACCGATGTAACAGCGACAGCTGCAAGCAGGCTTTGGGAGACAATGAAGTCCTTGTCCAGCAGCCACTGTTGGTGAGATCTGTCCATTTGTAACTGCACTGACACCCAAAAACACCAAGCCAACTGGCTCTTCGTAGCTGGATGGGTTCCAGCTCTGTGTTGAGTAAGCTTGCTCGAAGGGTTTTAGTTGTGCCTCTTCAAGAAAGATGTTACAGCCGAGGTCAACCCACCACAACTGCATACCTGCTGTCTCGTTTGTTTTTTCAGCCAGCTGCCTTGTCTGGAGGTTTGGTTTGGTTTCTAGCAGAAGAAAACCCAAAGAGCCCACATGTACTCCCATCTTTTAATTACTACCTTCCATCACAAGCTATGTCACAGCATTGTTTTAGATTTCTTTTCAAAAAATCAACTAATCCTATGCTATAGTCACACTGATGCTCCCCTTACTAACTAGACTTTGGAAATAACTTCAGGTTGCAGTTCCTTTGGGGGAAAATTTGACTTCACCTACACAGCAATGAGAAGATAACAGTTCCTTGTATGTCTTAAATGGTTTTCTAATTGCCAGGTGTTACCTAGAGAAGGCAGTGTTAAAATAATGAGAATAATGCAGTTTTTGCTTGGGTTAGATGGTATATCATTTGTACTTAATATACATGTGTATTGAGTTCACTTTCAGGTCGTCTGGTTGTTGCCTTGTATTATGGAAATGACTGGGAATTCGTTCAGGCAGATGGATTTTGTGGGGTAGAACCATCCAGGATTGCGTGAGAGCACGAGTGTCTTTCTAGCAGAAAAAGAATTGAGCAAGCTGACAGATGGATGAAGTTAACCCTCCACAACCTGAGGAGGCAAAAGTTACTTCAAATATGCCCTAAGTGGTCAGTCACTGGAGTCTGTCCTGCTTTCCACAATGTAACAACTGGAATGGCCTTCCAAGGATGCTGTGTTATGTTGTAAGGGGGTTCTGGCAATTGGGAGGCTGAAGTGCAAATCTCAGTCCCTCAACCCAGAATTTGCCAGTGGGATGTTCAAGGTTACTCCTAGCGGTCTGTAGAGCACCAGACTCACTGTTACAATGCAAGTGACAAAAATCACTTCTTGACTGTTTTCTGATAGCAGTTGAGATCTTGTTTTGAAAGACAAAGAGAACTCTATAAAGTGATGGGTGTAATTAGGCGAGAAGTTCAGCTGACCTACTAACCCAGTTGTAAGGGTCAGTGATGGATTTGGCCAAGGCTGCCATCTGCTTACACACTGCAGAGGCCTCAGATATATCCCATAAGGTCTGGGCTGAAGGAAGAAGGGAAGTCCCTCCAGCAGGCCGGAATTCAAGTCTTGCTCTGCTTAGTGCCTTGAAACTGGTGGTAAGAGATGAGTTTGGAAATAATAATTTACCAGTAGAAACAGCTGGTAACTAATGTTTCCACGTTTGCTGCTGGAGGATTCCATGGCCAGGGTGAGAATTTGAGCTCAGGGTTGAGGTGTTTCTCTAAAGAGGGCTTCATTACACTAATGTTGATGTGGGCGATGGCATTATCCGAGGGGAGATAATGCTTAACAAATGAAAAGGACTTGCTCTTGTTTATGGTTCCATATCATACAGACAGGTGGGAGAGGATTAGCTCCTCTCTCTGTGATAAAGCAAATCTGTTAAGAGGGATTAAAGGGGGTAGATGAAGTGTTTTAATGGACTTATATGAAGTAATAGATTTTTGTCCTGGAGGAACATTCAGGACTCACCGATGCTTCTGCATTTCTTGTTCTGCTAAAATTACCTCCAAATTCTGAGGAATCCTGATTAACTGTTGGCTTTCTTCCAGCTGGAGCATTTGTGTCAGTCATGGTGGTGCTTCAAAAAACCTGGAATAAAATTTTGTTCTGCTGTCACACAGCTGGATTTACCAGCTTTACACTGCGCATGGGTTGAACAGGTCTCGTTCTGATTAGCCTTCATTTGGTGGGCAAGTTGCTTTTAGGGCAGATCTTCATCATTTGTACTTCCTTGCTGTGGCTGTTTCACCTTCCTCTGGCTGATGGGAGAAGTCAAGGCACGGCTTCTCCCCTTGGCATTAGTTACCCAGCCTGTGTTAACAAGCTTTATACTTACTGGAGGGATCTATTGAAAAACTTGTGATCTCCAGAGTGACGTATACAGCTTGGTGTATATTTGTGGTAAAGAAAAGCAGTGCTGTTGGTTTTCCCAATATAATGCTTGCAGCTGCCATTCCCACTCCTCCCGGGGAAGGTGTCTTGAGGTGACGTCCTTATTAATACTGAGGACAGGTTTCCTGCAGACCACACGTGATGTTAGGTTTAAGTCTGTGGGGGTGAAACCCTAGTCTTACCGAATAACTTTTGGTTTTAGCATCAAAAAAGAACCAGAAGTTTACTTGGATCTTTCAATATTCCTGATAGGTGCATGTGACAGTATTAGAAAAGGAAGAGAAACTTCCAGGGGAAGTAATTGCAAAATTAGCTCGAAAGCGTGTGAATTGCTGTTTTTTTGAATCAAAGAAACATACATTTGGTTAGTCCCTGGAGGAAGGTGTGCCCAACAGCCGTGCCTCTGGCACTGGAAGCACGCCCTGTTTTGTAAACCTTTGTATACGACCTGAAAACAAACATCCTCCAGAACACGCTGTCCGGAGGCACAAACGTCTGACAGAGGCTCTGCCCCAAGGGGCTGAACCCCATTGTGTTTGTGCAAGAAGGAGCACAATGGGACATCCTGCCTGACCCCTCAGGGTCGCTGCCGTAGTATGACTGGGTTTATTCCATGGAATATTTCTTCTGAATGGAGCTGATGGATTTACACCAGTGACTGAGTTGGCCAGGGGACAGAGCCAGAGCCCTCACAGTGCCTTAGCAATGTCGAGCGTTCCTAAGTGTTAGGCTGTGCTTAGTCGGTAGGATAAAGGGACTATGAGAAGTAGCTGGAATACCCTAAACATATGCTGAAATTACATAACTGATTAGCTGTTTAATGGATATTTTCAATGAAACTGCTGGTGTTTCATGCTTCAGCTTCCAAAACCACCCGACAGTTCTTCCAGTGCTGCAAGAATTTGACTTCCACAGTTCAAACAGGACGAAGAGATGAATGTACGTGACCTGGTAAAGGTCCTCTCCAAAGCACTGTTTCTTATGTGATGTTTGATTTGTTGCCTTTGGAACCATGCACTTTATGACAGGACACTTCCAAATGAAAATGAATAAACTAGTTGCCTGGAAGAGGGAAGTGCTGGAGTGTTTTTTTCTAACCTGGATATCGAGAGATTGCACAGTACCTTCTTTTTATATCAGGGTCTCCTTATCTAAATCTAGTCTCATTTATCCAACCTCTTCTTTTCTAGACAATAACTGTACACCTGTTCATTTTTCTACCTGGCATGCAAAGTTCTCCTGGATCAAATGTCCTTATTGACTACATGACCATCTGTGCTGTCCTGGGCACTTGCTGATTTAATACATTTCTACATGTTCTATATCTCTTCCAAATCAGCCTAAGGATAAGCCTGGTAAGTCAGAGTGGGAAATGCAGTTTAAATGGATCTCACAATTTTGTTTTGGTCCAAAGTTCAGCTCTCGGTATGAACTTCGGCAAAGTTGGGCCCTCCCTGGACCTGAATTTACTGATCTGCCAGAGGATGTGAGGAAATACTGTTACAGTTGAAAATGCATCAATTCTGCTGCGCTAAGTACTCAAAGGGTCTCTCTGGGAGGAAGTGGTAGACATATAAGATGTCCTCCTGGAGAGTTTTCTATGGGCTTTCAAACTTGGACCTTTAGAGCCTGTGTTCTTCTTTCCCCCCTTTCCATCCTTTGCCCTCTACTGGAGCAGGAGCACTTGCCATGGTGCAGATAGCATGCCCTGGAAAAGTTAACCTGGTTTGCTCTTCCTGCTGACAACAGTGGATTTGGGAGAACTTTATCTGTGCAGGTGGCAAAAATGGCGATACCCACTTAGCAAGTAACTTGAAGCATGTTGCACTTGGACTTAAATTCTTTTAAATCAGCTATGCCTGGTAAAGCAGCTCGAGGGAAATATTCCCCTTTGGCTGCTGGGAAAGCTGAGGCTTGGAGGGCTTTGAGGAGCCACGCTGTGAGGCACTGGCACAACCAGGAGCCTTTGACCAGCAGTGGTTTAATTACTGAGTCATTCTTCTGTACAGAGACATGAATGGATGGATGGGTAGACGGGAAAACCTTTTTCTGCTTGAAACCGTAGCACTTTCTGGAGAGTATTTCAAAGCTGTATGTTGTAATATGCCATAGATGGGGTGTGTGTGTGTGTGAGAGAGAGAGAGAGAGAGAGAGACAGATGGGTTAGAAGGATTGGTAATACTCTAGGGGGAAAATACATAATCCTAACACAGGAACCAATTTGAAATGGTCTTGGTACAGCACATTGCATGGTATAATCCATCTCCAATGAACAGTTTCTCCATTTGTTAGTTTTTTTGGTTTGGCTTTTTTGGATTTTTTAATAATATTTGAAAATGGCAGTGATGCTGATCTCTGGGTGTCAGCGTTTGGGTATGTGGGGAGCGAGGTAGGAGCCTAAATAATACATGTTGCTTGCAGGGCTGGAAACTAGAGCCATATCCTATGGCCTTCTAATTAAAACTCTTTATTTCCACAGATTTATTCTGTGGGCCTTACTAAATAGATCAGCCTTGGGTTTCTAATGGTGACTACTTGAGGAGGAATGTCGCCTTTGTTCCCCTGAATGGTGGGGAGCAGATTACCGGGCTGCCAATTTCCTGCTGCCTTTCAGAGCTGCAATTTGAGCCCTATTTGCTCCTGGCTCTTGCACAATTGGAAACAATGGGTGGCTTCTTTCAGGTTTCACTTCAGAGCTCTTAGAAACTGGGGAAGTGGCAAAAGCCCTACTTTACAGGTAATTAACAATAGATAATGTTTGCTCTGCGGTTCGGGGGGGGGGGGGGGGGGGGGGGGGGGGGGGGGGGGGGGGGGGGGGGGGGGGGGGGGGGGGGGGGGGGGGG
>JAWWEU010000125.1:5144661-5157524 GCA_035583155.1 Acropternis orthonyx
TTTGGTGTGGGTTTCCCCCCCCCCCCCCCCCCCCCCCCCCCCTTTTTTTTTTTTCCCTTTTTTTTTTTTAAACTGATAAAGGTAGAAGTGCACACACCGAGCTCCCAACACAGACACTGCAGGGGGAGTCTTGTGGATGCAGTCCCAGCCATAACCCCAGCAAGGTGATGGTGTGGGTCAGACCTCCAAGGAAATGCATGAAAAGGCAGACCAGAAGAGCTGTTGGGTTGCCCCCAGTGCTGAAGGTTGAGCAGCACAGTCTGGACAAGCTTTCAGTGAGCCCAGCATGTGTGAGTGTTTGCTGGTGTGAAACTGCTCTTTGATTTAGGGCCCCTTTTTATTGTAGCCTCTATCTCCTTTATTAGGTGCACTCTTCTCGTACCTTGTTGACGTTTATGTAGGCTACTTTTATGTTTTCTTGTGCATACTCCATTCTGGGAAACCACCTGTCCTGTAAACTTTATCTTAAATACAGAAGCTTGTTTTACTACATAAAGATAAAAGTGGCTGTTGTTTTAGGCTTATCTTCTTAAAGGAGAGTTGTGGATACCTACAAAGAATCACTTTTGCCTTGTTATTAATATTTATCTAAAAGTTGGGGTTGGGGCAGATGGAAAGTGTCTGAATTGGGATGCTCAGGCTCCAAGCGGGTAAGAGAGAGAGAACAGAATGAGTCACCTGCCCTCAGAAGTGAATTCCATGTGAGGTAGCATGGTGGCAAGTTACGAAAAAAGAAATTGGAAAACTAAAAATAGGAGCTCTGAACGTGCTGATAGCAGAGGTTTCTCTTTGGGAATGTAGAGCTAACCATTTGTCTGGCCTTCCTGTGAGATTTTGTGCACACACATAATGTAGTTGCTGGGTATGTAAATGCCCACTTGCATTCTGTGTCTGCCAACCTTATGTGTGCAGAAACTGCAGGAGAGATGGAAAAGCTCAGTCTGGTAAAACCTGCTTCAGTAAATCTTGGAATGGCTTCAAACTGGCAGAGGGCATGTTTGCATTAGGTATTAAGAAGAAATTCTGCCCCGTGAGGGTGGTGAGGCACAGGTTGCCCACAGAAGCTGTGGCTGCCCCATCCCTGGAAGTGTCCAAGGCCAGGCTGGATGGGGCTCTGAACACCCTGGGCTAGTGAAAGGTGTTCCTGCCCATGGCAGGGGCGTTGGAATGTGATAAACTTTAAGGTCCCTTCCAACCCAAGCCATTGTGGGGTTCTCAGTGAGGGCCCAGTTTGGTGGTGGAACCACTGAGGTGTTGCTGCCTCCTTTGGTAATGCTGATGCAACTTTTTATAACCGAGAGGGTACCGAGGAGAGAAGAGGGGAAGGGACTTCTTGTCCGTGACTCTGGTGGCAGGTGTCATACGTGCTCTTCAGGGCTGCCTCCCTGTGTTAAATGTGCTCCTGGGCTCTGAGGCAGTCACGGGCTCTCCTTCCTTACCTCCCTGCCTGAAGGCTCAGCGTTGTAGGAGGTTACTGGGGCTGCAGACATGGATACAGGGCTATGAGCCAGAAATGGGACATCTCCAGCAGCACCTGAGGAAATTCAGTCCCCACACTCCATCCACATGCATTTTAGCAAGTAAACAAAGTACTGAAAAAGAAACAAAAGCAAGAAGCAATTCTGCACTTCGTGCCTGTGTTTCTGAGTTTCCCATGAGGTTTGTAGAATTTCATTAGCTTAGCTGTGAAAAACATGACTTTTGGTTCTTGTTCTCACCATCTGCCAGGCTTGGAAAAACTGTCTGACTCAATAACCTACTTCTGTTTGTCCTCCTTCGTGTTGTAGCTGCTCCTCTTACTACTATGGCTCAAGTGATATCTTTTAGACTGTAAGTCTTACCGTAGAAGCTATCCTGGAAGGAGAAAAGGATTGCGGAGTTGCAACACTTTGGATGTACCTCTTCTCCAGAGCAGGAGCAGATGGAAGGATGCCCATGACCTCTGTCGCTCATCATCAAGAGCTCTGAAAAAGAGGAGGAAGAGATTCTGAACAGAGGCTTAAAGCCAAGCTGTAAAACTGCCTCGCTGATAGTGGTAGGTTTGTTAGGGGTTCCTGATTGTTTCTTCCTTCCTCCAGCTCCTTGCAAATAATTTAGGAATATACAGAGATACA
Source organism: Acropternis orthonyx (assembly GCA_035583155.1). NCBI lineage: Eukaryota > Metazoa > Chordata > Aves > Passeriformes > Rhinocryptidae > Acropternis > Acropternis orthonyx. The sequence continues at coordinate 5,146,776 of JAWWEU010000125.1, forward strand.
AATGAAAAAAATTGACTTTCTCCAGAAAACCACAATACATTTTGGCAGAGGTTCAATAACTTTGGCTTTTGCTACTAGTGCTGTAAAACCTGTACCCTTGTGTTAGGGAAATGTGAGCTGCTGTAGCACCAAACGTATTTATGTGTAGTTATGACACACACTTACAATGTAGTTGTATTTATAAACACGACCTGCTTTAGACCACCACAGTCCACTTAGAATCCAGTCTCCCTGTTCATTATTCCACACTGAGGTGTTCCAAGCACCTTGCTTGTGCCCGTCCTTAGTTTCCAGGTTTCTTAGGTTCTGTTCTCCCGAGGGGAAGCAGACCTAGCCCCTGGTGAGCAGTGTGCTCTGCAGAGGCCAGGCTGCTGTACCTCTGTGGTCTGTGTGCTGTCAGAGCCCTCCCCAGCTATGTGCCCATCACCTTTCCCACCTGTGACTCTGCAGCAGTGCTTCCACGACATGCCAACATAAAGGGTCCTTCTGGCTCTTCTGTGTTTATGTACGATACAATGATACAATAAAATAATAATAAAAACGTTGGGCACAGAGATATGTGGGGATATTTGCATATGCAGCATACAGCAAAGACTTTCCTCTCTTACCCCTAAAACCTCCCCCTGCCTTTGGGCAGACTGTTCTCTCTGTCAGCCTCGCTCATACGTGGTGTTCTGCTGTGGAAAATGATGCCTCCGTTATGTTTTCCAGAGGGTGTAAATTTGCCAAAACAAACGATGGGCAGAGAAACTCCTTACAACTCTGTTTTGATTTTTTTACGTAACCTTTACAGTATCTTCCCGCCATGCCTCCCAGATAAGGAGGTGGCATGCCAGAAAGAGAGAATAGCTACAACTCCTGGTGACCTCATCCGATCTCTGTCTCAAACAAGGCACTTGTTGATGGGTTACGAGACATGACATCAGAGTTTTCGGTTTCATGCCTGCAGCAGCGGTGGGAAGCATCCCACGGAGGTGAACCCCCTCGCTGTGCAGTAAGGCAGCACAAGTGTTGAGCAACAAAGCAGTGGATGAGTTGGACAAGGTTGTGCGATGATACACCAGAGTCAGAAGGGAAAAAGTTTTTTACAATTCCTAAAGCTGGCTTGAGGCTTGGCTGAGATGGAAGGGTTAGGTTTTGTCTTCTATTATTTTGAGATATCACTGTTCCTGGCATTTTTGGATTAAGTGGTATCATTTGGTTTTACTTCCATCTCCTTCCCTGCTGCTGCACACTGTCTCACCATGCTGTACCTCAAGGCAAGGCTGAGGATTTTGTGCAGCATAGTCTGTACATCCTTCTTCAGCCATCACCTTGCTTTTAAAGCTGTCTGTCACACCAGGACATCCACAGGGAAAGCGCTGGAAGCTAAAGGCTGTCAGGTTCAGCCAAAACCGGAGTTAAGCGCTTCCCCAAGTGAAGGAGCCAGATCTCACCAGGATATGGTTATAAAGGGAGCATTTCAGGTGGAGGTGGCTCTGCCTCCTTTGCCCTCTTGCACTGAAAATGCAGCTATGGCCTGTAAAGGCAGATTCCAGCTGGCATTTCTTGTCTAAGGAGCCTTAGCTTCAAGTTTCTGCTGAAGCTTCAGCTCAGTCCAGGCATGGAGAGGAGATGCTACCTGGCAAATGCAAACAGGTGAAAGCACTTAGTCATCTGCAATCATTTCCGTAACAAAAGGCCTTAGTGCTGTCAGCTGGTGCGTAGCCTGGGGGTTATATTCTTATCTAGACCTAGGCAGGAAAGCATTTGATTTACAGCTGGATGTAAGAAATAGTGATTGCTTGCCTCATCTGCACAGTGGATTACTGGAATATATTTCCCTTAGGTTACAAATCTAAAGGATCCCACAGCAGCAAGACAGGGTAGTGTGTGTGTGTGTGTGTGTGTGTGTGTGTGTGTGTTTTTGTCTAAGCCACTTAGGATACTGAGCATGGTAGACTAATGCTCCAGAATCTATAAATTCAGGGTAAAATTGGAATTAAAAAAAAAAAGAAAAAAAGGCCTGCCCTGAAAGCTCTGATTAACTCAGCTGGTGGCAAGCTCGTTTCTGCCAAGTGAGAGCACCTGGGGTACTCCACACAATCAGGAGGTCCAAATTCACCACAGCTGAGACCCAGGGCATGAGCCTTTGGTTATATATAGGGGTATTAAGGAGGTTTGTTCTTCCTGAGACAGGTCATAGTTTGTCTTGGTCTTCTTTGGGCTTGTCCTGTAGACCTGCAGCCTAGATCCCAGGGAGTTATTATCCCAGGAGAGCTGTGCTGTGTTCCTGCATCCCTTCTGGAGTCCTGTTGGAGTACGTGGCATATATTTGGTGAGTCTGTGCTAATGGCATTGCATAAAACTGGCCTGTGATCTGTGACCAAGGGGTTTGGTATGAGAATTCCAGTATCTGCTGTCTGCAAAGCACTGGTTTGGGGTCAGCCAGAGAGACCCAATCGAGGTTCTTACCAACTTAGTCTTTGTTGGGTGCCTAACTAGAGCTGAGCCTCCTCCAGGACAGGGGCTTTGAGTGGCTTTTGTGATACAAATGGGGCACGTTTAAAGCCTTGGAGCTCTGTTTGTGGCTGGGAACGGGAAGCTGTTTGTTTGAGGGTATTAACTGTCTGATAGCACGCCGGGCCCTCCTCGAGGTGGCCTCAGGAGGAGGGTAGCTTGGAAATGCCACTTGCAATTAAAACCTGTATTTTTAAGTGTAGCTCTGCTGTTTGTTCATGCTGAGAAGGGCTTCCTATCTTTCAGAGTCTTTTGGTCGCTGGGCTACCCTTAATAGGATGAGATTTATTTTTTTTTTTTTTTTCCTCTTTCCCCCTTGAACCACAAAGCTGCCAAGCTATCCAAGAAAGGGGCTTGTAATTAATGCTAAGTGGAGTGGAAAGCAGGGTGGCTGCTCAGCGTAGGGCACGGCTCTGGCCTCAAGGAATGCTGGTGAAGCTCTGAAGTAACTGTGGGTCTCCAGGTTTTTAAATCGTGGGCCGTGGGAGTGGGAGCTGCCCCCACTGCAGTGAAGATGTTTGGCTCCGTTGTGACAAATAGTGCGCCGCTGGGCCATGGAAGCATCCCTTTGGGTGGATCCTTCTTTTTGGGCAGCCCAGGAAAGGTTGGATTTGCTTCTCCTTAAAAGCTTAGTGGAAGTTGTTGTGGGTTGTGACCTTGGAATGTGGGGCTGTGATCTTCCTGATGATAACCTCATCATCTCGCCTTGGCTTGTCCCTAAAGGGGCTGTTCCAGGGACACATTTTCTTTGCTATCCCCTCCTCCTTGCACAGAGCTTTGTTGTTCCAGCAAGTGGTTTCACTTTCTGAAGTGCTGAAAGTGGCTGTTAAAGCAGCAGCTGCCTTAACCTGAGGCTCTCCTCCTTTACATTTGGGGAGTCCCCCCCCTCCCCCTTCAGGTTGTTTTCCCACTGAGCAAATGGAATTCAGTTTCTATGTCTACTTATAGAACTCACTGTGAGCACACCAGGACAGGACTTTTTGCTCAACTCTCCAAGAAATAGGGAATGTGGTGGGAAAGTCTTTTGCCTGTGTTTTTCTACAGCTTTCTGGGTGTCTAAAAAGCCTCAGAGAAAAATGTCTGTGACTGCTTAGCAATCCTTAGCTGGGTAAAAATTGAGAATAGATCAGTGCTGAGTGGCAAAAAAAACACTATGTGAGGAGCAGATGTGACATTGGGTTTTTAACCAACTTTATAGTGGCCCATTTCAACTCCATGATTGTCCTTTTTGTCTTTGTGTTTCCAGATTATATTCTACGTTTCTGTATCTGATGTCTAGATTTGTGTTGAGACTATAGCAGAAACTCTGGTATCTTTGCACTGCCTTCTCTTGTATAGCTGTGGAGAATAAATACCACAGCTGTTGGCTTGGCCATTTGGTCATCTTGCTGTTGGTAGCGGAGTTTTTTTGGACTGTAACAAACAGGCTACAGCAGAGGACCTGCTGTGTGGTGTTTCTCAGTTTTAACTCCTGCTTTGTGGGCTTTTTTTGCAGGTTTGTTTGTTTTGTCTTTTAAAACAAAGCCCCTCAATTGTCAAGCTGACTTACTCAGAATTCTTGGAGTTTTCTTTCCTTTTTGGAGGCGGCCGTGCAGAAAATCAATGTATGGAATATTTTCCTCCTCCAAAGTCTTCCTGGATCTCTCTCTCTCTCTCTCTCTAACCCGTATGTCGGTGTTTCCCAGCTGCCTCGGTTTCTCATGCAGATGAGCCCTGCCAAACGGTTTCCTACTGCACCCTCTTAGGACAAAGGCTCAGTTGTTGTTTTCTGTTGATAAACTGGACATTTAACTGCTTCGTTTCCCCCCTACTACAGCAGAATTAGTCGGGGGCTATTTGCTCAGTCCCCAATCCTTGGGATTGCTGGGACAATCGCTCAAGAGGTTCCGATTTAGAAACCAATGAATGTCAAGCTGAGCCTCTGAACTAAACTTCCTTTGAGATGAGCCAGAGTGACCTGCAGCGAGTTGTAAAGAAGAGTGCAATGACCCTCCCCCCCCCCACCTCCCCTTCCCTTCCCGAAAGGAAAAATATTTCCCAGACCACTGGGAACCCTCCTGACTTCCTCTCCTGTGAATTCTGGATTAGTGTGATTTGCATGCTTAAAGTTAATTCACACTAGTGAACGGAGGAGGTGTCTGGGTGCCTGAATAGGTTGAGCTCCTTCGCTGCCGAGTGCCAAGGGCCGCTGGTGCGAGCCACGGAGGGGAGCGAGGGAAAGTGAGGACATGGAGGACAACTGCAGGGCTGAAGGGAGGGAGGAGGGATTGTACCATTTGTACCGAAGTGTTTGCAATTCTGCCCTCCCACAGGCCATGGCAACTGGACTGAATGTAATCTGGCCCTTTTATTTTCTTGCTTTCATTCAAGTGAGACCATATAACAAGTGGGGAGCGAGAGGAAGGGGAGAAATGCATGAAGTATACGTAATAAAGGTGATGCTGCTGAAAATGCTGTTTAAAAATGCAACCAAACTCAGTGGATTGGGTGGGTTGGGAATTCGAGTGTGCTCGGTGCCTGGGAGGTTTCTTCTGAAGCCACCCTTTAAAACAAAACAACCAAAAAAAGCCCAGTCTGGTTATCCACAGGCCTTGCTCCCTGATAAGAGCCATCTCTCATGACCAAATTAAAACGTGCGCTCCGCCTTGCACCTTGCACTTGATAAGACATTGTCCATCCGCCCGTTGGGAAAGTTCCCGTTTCCAATTTTTTGGTGCCTGGGAAAGCCGCTTTTAAATTGATGGGGGAGGAAGAAAAAAAAGAAGAAGAAAAGTTTGAATCATTGCACAGAGTCACTGGCCCCGCTGAGGGGGCTTTCTCTCTCCTCTGAAGAACAGACCACGCACAAAGCCAGATGGTTCCCGTCTGCTGGCTTTATTCAATGCACTTCCTCCCACAGACGGGAGCCCTTTTGCCCTCCTTCCACCCCCCTCTTTCAAGCATCCACCACTGGGCCTTTCTGTTCCGCGGCTGGAAATAATCTTTTATTGCCCAGTTGTTCGGAAGTGACCTTTTGCCCTTGATTAGATAGCACCAGGCTCTATCGCCGGATTGCTTTTGAGCTGGCAGTTGCTTTTTTGTGTCTGCTGATCCGGTGTCAGGGAGAACAATGCGAGGCTTTGCAGAATTTTAGTCGGGCTAAGGCTCCATGTGGGATGGCTGGGGGTAGGGAGGGACGGCGCTGGATAAAGCAGCCTCGCCGGACCATGATTAATTATATGAAAACATTTCCTTTAATAAACTGGAAAACAAATCGTGCTTTGGTTTGGTTTTTATATTCATCTCGCGCACTGATGCGAACCGCTGCGTGCTCCTTTCCGAGCCGTTAGCTCCTCATGGGAGACCAGGGCAAAACTGCTCCCTGCTTTTTCTTCTGCCCGGGTTTTTGTGCCTGGCTGTGCAGGCAGGTGAGCCTGAAACCTGCCCCCCAAACCCTCCAGCTGGTGTTGGGCTGATGGGGTGGCCAGAGGAACAAAACCGATCCTTTTCTTTTCCAAAAAGCAGCTCTGACAGCTTTAGAAAGGGGAATCTTTCCAGTTACCTGCAGGGAAAAAAAAAAAAATAGAGGCAGTATTTATGGATGGTTATGGAAATTCTGTAAAACGTAGTAAGGAGGAAAATGGGGTTTCTTGAAAAATTTTAACCCTCAAAACCTAGAGCTGATTGTACTTTTTGTACCTCACTTGGCATATCCTGTATAATTTGCTATTAAACGTAAAATGTACTACATCTATTTGTAGGGGTGGGGAAACTCTTTTTCCTAAATAAGCCAGCCTTGAGTTTTAGCCTAAAACCAATTAAACAGTCCCCAAACCTGCCTTTCCCCGCTCCAGCTTCATCTGCACTGGCTTAGAAATAGGAGGGGAGATGGTGGTGTCCTGTAGGTTATTCAGTGATCCGAAAGCTAAAATCAAGAAAGTTGTTTTTTGTGTTTTTTGAATTAAGTTTTCAATATGTGTTCAAGACAACTTCATCTTCAGCAGTCTGGCAAAATTAAAAAATTTAAAAAATGCATCTGGTTTCCAGTCCTGTGGAAGTTAAAGATCACTGTTCTGCAAGGTTTTTATGCTTTGTATTTGGGTTTGAGTTGTTGGGTTTTTTTTTTCTTCTTTACCCCGATGGAGCTTTTCTTTTAGATTCTATCAGTACCCAGGTGTTGGCAGGGGATAACTTGGTGGTTACCACACTTGCTTTATTAATAGTGGGCACTACACAGTTCCCTTGAATAGTAACTCTTCAGAAAAAAAAAATGTATTAGCTCTCTTGGACTCAGTGATTCATCAGCAGCCTTTTAATTCCCTCAAGGCCACCCCTTCATCTGGTAAATAACACAAATGTCTGTGGTGTGAATTGGACGTGTTCTGCCTCACGAAGGCAGCATGTGGGCTCTGTTCCCTGCCTGCCTGGGCTGCAGCTGCTGGAAAGCCGGGCCTGCTGAGGAATGTTGCCAAGCCGAGGTGTCAGCAGGAACCTGGGGCAGGTGCCTCCACCTGGGTCCCACTTTGCTCTCAGGGCAATCTGCTACACAAGCCTGTTGGTTTCATCACTGTTAGGTGTCACAGGACTTCTCTGTGAGAAGAGTTTGCTGATGATTCTTAATTAATTCCATGCATTTTTCCCTTGCATACCCACTTTATCCACTAAAGTGTTGCTTTCAGACAGTAAGAAACACCTTTTTTTTTTTTTGCTGTAGATTCAGTTGTACTGCTCACAAGATTTGTCAGGTGGTAACTTGAGGGTTGTTATCAGCTGTAGCTCTCAAGGCTATAAGAACTGTTCGATTAACACAGGCTGTGTTAATTGAACCCGTATCTTCTCCCATGTCTTTTGGTTGTAATCAGAACAATGATTGCTTCTATGTCTTCTCCCCTATGCCAAAGTTATTGCTATTATAAAGAATTGACATCTTAAAATATTTTAGGTTGGAAGGAACCTCAAAGCAGTATTTCCAGCCTAAATTGCTTTTATATAGTTTCTAATTTGTGCAACTTCAGGATACTTTTTTTAATGAGAATTGATGAAGAACAGCTATAGGAAAAGTCATACTAGCAAATTTATTTTAATTCTTTCCACTTGTCAAACCTCTCATGTGGGTTCAGTGATGGCAGTATGATAGTTAGGTTTGAAAGAAGTCAGTACTAGCAGAAGAAACTTCATAGTAACTCACGACTTTTTATCGCGTGGAAAACAACCTAACTCAGTATGAGGCAATGTAGTATATCTGGTTCTCATTGCCCTGCGTAGGAAGCTGCCTGTGTGTAAGAGAGGGCTATTTCCACTTACCAATGTCTCTGCTGCTGTGAGCCAGTGAGATGCCCGTGACTGTCAGTAATGTTGTTTTCAACCTCTGTGCGTGTTTTCAGATATTTTTCCACAGATAGTGACACCTCTTTGCCCACTGACTACATCTTGTGGGCTGGGCTGCACCCCACGGCTGCTCTCACCCTCTGCCCACACATCAGGCAGGGGTCTTGAGTGTATGTCAACGCTTCTGGCTGTGGTGTTGGAGGACAGAGACAGGCAAGCCAGCTGAAACTTCCACAAGCCAACCACAGCAGTGTGGGCTTTGATGTGGGCTACCTTCGCTGCCTTCTCCCTGTCCTGCCTGTGATAACCTGCTCACAGAGGAAGTCGTGCTCTAAAACACATCAAGCAGTCCTTTCATGCCCTAAACCAGAGGAGTTACCATCCACAGGTTTCCCTTGGACTAAAGCTTGATCTTCCCTACTGCTTTTGGATGGGTTTCTGATCAGGGCTGTGAGCTGCTCCTCCTTCTTGGTTAGAGAGGGCACGTGGGAGGTTTTGTTTTGTGTAGATGGCAATTGCTCAGCCTGGGCTGCTTATCCTCGGCTTGTCCTTACCAGGTCCAAGACCACTTTGAGCTCACAACACAAGATAGGAGAGAATGGTTTTAAACTGAAAGACTGTGGGTTGAAATTGGGCATAAGGAAGAAATTCTTCACTCTGAGGGTGCTGAGGCACTTGCGCAGGTTGCCAAGAGAAGTTGTGGGTGCCCCATCCGTGTAAATGTCCAAGGCCACCTTGGATGGGGCTCTGAGCAACCTGGTCAAGTGGAAGGTGTCCCTGCTCACGGCACGGGGGTTGGAATTGGATGGTCCTGAGGGTCCCTCCCAACTCAAGCCATTCTGATTCAGTCCTGCCACCTCTAGCTCAGAGTGACTTTAACTGAAGCAACACACCTGCAATTACTGTGCAAAGAGGAAAAGGGGATGGAGCTAACTGGGAAGCTTAAAGGCTTTGAATTATTTACACTGCTTTGAATTATTTAAGTTCTAGGGTGTTCAAATACACTTCTCCTTCCTTGCCAGTTCTTTTTTTTTTTTTTTTTTTTTTTTTTTTTTTTTTGTTTCAATACTTACAGGAGGCTGAATATGGGAGCTGGTTTTTGCTTGCTCACGCTGTTTTGTCTTGAACAGCCTTTGAAAGTTTTTCTCTCTTGACGTGTTAGATCTGCCTAAATAAATTGCCTTGGAAAATTAATAAAGCATTATTAATGCTGAAAAACTGGGCTGCATACAGAAGGAGCTTTAGATACCTGAAATAATTCCAGGAGTTTCAGGATATGCGTGCATGTGGTGGGAGATGGGAAACGAGTTAATTTTCTATATTCCTAACTTGTTCCTTTCTTTTCCAGCACTGTTTGCCTGGGAAAACAATGGTTGCCTTTCAGCCTTTTCTTCCCTTTCAAAGAACTGGGATTTAGTCAATGGGACTATTTACATGCAAAACGTGAAGCATATGCATAAGTGCTTGCAGGACTGTGGCCTTTCATTGTCACTAAACCATCTCTGCTTTCCGGTGGCAGATGAACTTGTCATTTTAAAACTCGTAATATACAAAATTAAGTCATTGAGAGCAGGTAATTAGCCTTAAGAAAAATAAACCAGCTCTAAGCAGTTTAAGAAATGTTTTCCCCACCCCCACCTAGCTGGGGAAAACGAGGCACTACCCTTTGAAACGATGTTAAAGTGCAGGAATAAAGGTATTGAAATACAACCGGTGATGACGGTACGGGGGGGGTACAATCTGCTCCTGGTTGTGTTGAAAGCAAAACTTCAAGTAAGACGCTGACAGCGTTGGGTTTTCTCTACTCGGTTTATATTTAGCTGTGACTTATCTTCCTGCCTGTACTGGAAGACTTGCAGACAGCACAGCGCTCCTCTGATGGTTTGCCGGGCGGTGTGGGCTGCTGTGGGAAATAACAACCAAGCAGGGCAACCTAAATATCCAGCCCCCTAGCTGTCGTCCAGCCCGGTATCTTGAATTTTCTTCTCTGGGTAGATTAACCAAAGCACTTGTTTTCTGCCTAATTTGGTGACTACAGAAAACAACTGTGACAGGAAACTTGCTTATCAAGATATGTGGAAATAGGTGTAAGTGGGAGAGACAATGCCTTAGTGTTCGTGCCCTTTTTAAGGCTCCTTGAGGTGTGAAAAGCTTTGTTGTAAAACTATTTTCCATGTAATCTTCATGGTGTAAGTGTCCTACTTGAACTGTGCTGGGATCTAGTTCCAAAGATTCATCACGCTTTCATTGGGTGTTCAGCGAGGATTTTATGGTGTGTAAATATTCAAGCCTGAGGTACGCTGTGAAAATCACTGGCTCCCTGCCTCTGTCACCTCCTACCGCCACTGCAATAACCAAACCCATTCAAACAAAGCTGAGAGATCACTAGGAGCAAGGGCTCCGTGTCCTACCCCTTGTACATTGAGCACTTTCTGAAAGCTAAACAAATAACAACCCTATCAAAACAAACCAATTTAAAATGGTATCAAACAGAAGAGGAAATACAATCATGTGCTCCTTTGCCTGACTAATGTTTCTATGTGCTCAGACCTTGGTGTTATTGCCTTTATGAGATTTACATAAATTAGTCATCACATTTTATCATTTTCCTTTTACATATGTATGGCTGTTAGATGTGTGTGAAAAAATGTCAGGAGTATCAGAGGTCTATTTGCATTAGAATTTCCAGTGGAAATGTCAAGTATGACCTTTCTCTTGTCCGGGTGGCTAATCCCATTTGAAATTCCTGCCATGCTCCTCGGGAGGGTCACTGCGCTTGTGAATTCGAGCACAGCACCTGCTGCAGCCTCCGCTCCTCCTCTTCCTCCCGCAGCTCGCATGACAGGGCTGGCAGGCTGCACACCCGGGCTGATGCTCTGCCTGGCTGCGGTTCACTGCAATCTCCACTCCCCAGTTATGGGACTAAAATGCTTTGTTAGGGAT
>JAWWEU010000125.1:5165814-5232367 GCA_035583155.1 Acropternis orthonyx
GTGATCTCTCCCCTTTACCTTGTGAGTTAAGAAAAAAATAAATCTGCACATCTGCCCCCACTCATAATAATAAAACCTTTATGCTTCAGTGAATATTTATGTCCAAGCACTGACACCAAACTCCTCAGACGGGGCTGCACAGAGAGTTTAAAAGTAGGATGCCCTGTGGCAGTTAATCATAGCTAATGCAGAGCTCAGGAGGAAGAGGAAATGATTTTATGACTGTAAGTGGAAAAAGGACAAATAAACAGGCTGGGAAGAGGAGCTGCCTGTGCAGGGGAGCCTCAGGCTTTTGGCGTGGTCGCAGGAAATGGGCTCTGTGCATCAGGAGGGGCACCCACAAATGCACTCAGGGCTTTCAGAGATGTATTTAGGTCACTGGCACTTTGAAAGCTTTATGCTTTTTGAGTCTAGGGGCTGTGACAAAGGCCTGTAAACTCAGAGTGAAGGCTAGCATCCATCCGTGGCTGGCCTTATTGTATCCCCAGGAATTTCGGATCAATGAAGGATGTTAGCAATTATGTGCTGAAATAACTAAGTACAATGGGATGAGGTAAGGAAAGCGACTCAGCCTTGAATTTGAATTTCTTTTGGCTTCTGTCAGTTTGTGCCAACACCCCTTGCAAGGCACAGTGTGTCTCTGGGGCTGCCCTGTACCGTTCAGTACAGGAAATTCGAGAGACACAAGTTGAGCAGCAAACGTCAGAAGTTGCACGTGTGGCTGTAATCTTTTCCCTGGTGTATGGGGCGGCTTCACCGCTGGACTTGGGAAGGTTATTTTGTGGATGCAATGCCGGCTTCTTCCTCTCTTTCGGCACAAAATCTTTTATAGCAGGTATTGTTCTGGTTTTTAAGGCTGCGAAGAAGTAGCCGTCGTGTCACTTGACCTCCTGCAAAGCTCCAACCCCCAGCGTGCTGTGAAGACAGTCCCGTGTGCCGCCTCATGGTCCGCTTGTTCCCTGTGGTTCTTTCCGCTTGTAATTCCCAAAGGGCCATACCCAGGGTTGTATGCCTGACCCCTGTATCCAGGCCACTGGGCAGACTGAAGCAAGGAGCTGGAATTCCTTTGAAGCAGTGGAGCTGCCCCCCAGTAGCTGACTCGAGCCCAGCGGTGGGTGCAGCTTCCCATGGTCCCCACGCTGCCTCCCTGACAGGGATCTGATTCCCGCTGCTCCCTGCAGCTCGACCATATCAGTTCCACTGCAGTGCAGCCTTCTCCCACTGCAGAGCAGTGGGCTGAGCCTGGCTCTGAGCTACCCCAGGATGACAGACACTCACAGAAAACCCCATTACAAACTTCCCTCTTAAAAGCCAAAACACACCCTAGGAGAGCCCAGAGCCTGTGACTTCCAGTTAGGGCAGTTAATCAAAACATTTGCCATGTACTGTGTGAGTTCCTTCACAGTTTGTGCATTTATCTTTTAAACATCTGCAGAACAGCATGGCTTGGATAGTTTCTGTTACTACTCCGAGCCTTCACTGGCTTTCAAGAATGAGTGAAGAGGAGCCAGACAACATAAAGGGCAGGCAATCAAAGCTTTTGACTCTCAGATCCTCGCAGATGGGCCTCCTGATGAAATGACTAACAACTGTTGCCAGATCAGCAAGTAGCAACCACAAGGCACCTGTATTTATTTAACTTTCATTTTGCCAGATAACTTGTCTTTATGCTCTTGCAGTTTTAACTATGGATTATAAGTCACGAGGCTTCCTTCTGATCTCCTTAGCACAAGTGTAAAATGAGTCACTTGAGATTGGTCGGTGATAAGAGTTCTTCTACTGTGCAAGCAGTAGGCTCAAAGGCAGGATCAGGCTGAGGTGTAGATCACGGGTCCAGTGTCTAGATTGTTTGACACATCTTTATTGCCAGCCTCCAGGGTGAAGTCTTTGAAGGACACGAACCAAAGGGAGGAGAGGTTTTTAGCAGCAGCCTTTGGTTATTGTTAAAATAAATAAATAGACAAAAATAAGTGACCTCATTTTTCTTTTCTGAATGGCTCTGCATCTTGTGAATTCGACTGTGCAAGAGACTGTCTGCAGCCAGGGCCCCCCAGCTACTGCCTGGGTGAGGCTCTAGGTGAGGGGCAGCCAGCTTCCCTGACCTTGCAAGCTGCCTGCCAGGGCCGAGATGCTGCCAGACGCCTTGGGCTACAAACCTCGCACCTCAGAGCGCTCCGCCCAGGAATGACTCCCAGGTGGTGCTGCCAGCAGCTCCACGGGAGCTTTGTTGCTCTGGCCATTATGGAAAGGAACAAAGCTGCATATGTGGCCGTGTCCCAGGATGACCTAGTGGCCTTGGCTTTGGTGTCTCCTGCTGTCTTGCCTCCTCTCGCAGGCACAGACTCCGATTGCCCAGTCGCCCCGGTGCCAATCCAGCCCTGCTGCCAGACACCTCAGTGTTGCACCCCTGGCGCGTGAAGTCCACTGCTTGCTCGTGGGCCACATGAGGCTCAATCACTCCCTTGCCTTCCTTGAAGGCAAATATCCAAGATGTGCCACGCTGAATATTGGATAGCTATTGAGTATTCTATGAGGACAGGTTAGAACACACTTTGTGGCTCTGATTTCTACTCTTTTCTGGTGTTGTGAAGGGGCCCACTGTGGGTGCTAGCCTGTTCCTGGAAAGCAGTGAGCTCCTCTGTTCCTGGAGTCAGATATCTGAACAATGGCAAAAGCCAAATCTGTAAGTGCTTCAGTATGTACCATTCTCCAGTTTTATAGCTGATGCTTTACCTGTGTGCTTTTATTCACCAAATAACATCCTGCTCATGTGTGATATGGCTTGTTGACGTAGGATGAAGTCACAAAGTGAACGTGCTCGAGTGTTAGAAGCAATGCTGCAGCACTGCTGTGAGACTTGGCCCGTGAGTTTTAGCAATCCGTGCAGCTGTGCCTGTACTTCATGGTTTAGGGATATGCTTTGGTATCTAAATGAGCACATGTATTCTCTTTCTGATAGTGGAAACTAGTTAGAACCTAGAGTTCTGCCAAATTTGATCTTATTTTTGTGTGTGTGTGTCTACAACAAGATCTGATAGTTCAAAAGGCTTTCGTGTGACTCTTGCTGGGCATGGTTTTCTTTGGTCGCTTCTGTCGAGCTCTCTTCTGATTCCAAACATGACAAAAAGGAGATGTAGCTGATTTAAGTACTTCAAGCTACTGAAATTAGACCAAATTGATTAAGGGCATGTGTGGCAAGCACAGCACTTGGAAACTAACCAGCTGATTCCTCCTGGGAAATATTCTTACTGAGGGACTTAAAATTCAGATCGATTCCAAGTTTTCAGTAACAGGATTATTTAAATATTGAGCTCTGCCTTATTGCTGACTTCAGGATGTAGAGTGTGATCTGTCTTCATGTCAAGTAAAGCTTGGTTTTGCAAGGAATTTTGCCAAAAGAAGTGAAATTGAGTGGAGCCAGGGGAAGGTGTGGCATATGGTGTGTCACCCAGGCAAGAAGAGTCCAGTCTTTCCCCAGATAACGCATCTGCTTCACTCTGGTTTCTTTTCCGGGAGTCATGTCCTGCAGGGAGTAGCTTGGATCTGAATTTATGCAAATATAGGAGCACAGAAGTGTCTTGCGTTGTCCAGAATCAGTCATGAAATGAAAAAGCTGGGTTTACTCACAGGTTAGAACTAAGGTTAACTGCGAGTTTCCTGGGCTTTGCGAATTTTGAAAATCAAATTTGCTTTTGCATTAACATCACATCCTAGAATCAAATTTCCTTGTTTGTTTTTAAGATAAGGGTGGGGGGGGGGGGGAACAGGAACAGGATTTTATTTCACCAAGAAAACATGGTGAGGCCAATTTTTGTTAGGTTTTGCTAAAACAAGCAGGCAAACACACTGGCTAGACTTATTATTTATAAATCAATGGACAACTTGAGTCAGGAATATTTATATATATATATATATATTTTTTTTTTTTTCCTCTTATAAACCAAAACGTCTGATGTTTGTTTCTGTGCAGAGACTTTGGCAATACTGACATCATACAGCTTTTTCTATAAGTTACCACTGGCAGCAAGAGTCACATAAAGGTGCACCAATCTGGCCAGTAACTCCAGACATACTGTCACTCCCAGGAAATGTTAGGGAAAAACATTAGCATAGGACTTAGAGGCTGAAAATGAGACCATTACCTAGATACAGGGTTTCTTTTCAATAAGCACAGTTAAAACTTGCTTTTTCAGGAAATAAATGTGCGTGATATGAAATAGGGTCACCGTTCACTGTCCTTTGTGATGCTTCAGTTGGTGATATTGGTGAGGAGTCATGAGTGACCACACAAATCCAAGCCTTTGCATGGTTCTGGACGTGCTTTTGAGTGTATCAGCAAAGCACAGGAGCCAGGGCTGGGCTTGGGAGGGTAAGGCTGCTGTAGGAAATGTTCTTCAGTTGTGGCTTAAGCCAGATTTGCTCACGTTCCGAGGTGAGCTGGTTTGTCCAGCTTTACAGATAAAACCTGTGATCTGCTTCTGCCATAAAAAAAAAAAAAAAAGCATGAAGGAGGTTGGCAAAACTTCTATTTTTATTGTGCAGTTCCTGTACCTGTCAAAAGGATTTTATGAGACGGAGAACGAGGCGGGTACGTGGTTTCCTGAACTGTGACTGAAAGGAGATGGATTTGTTGAGACAATTTTGACAGTGCGTTTGTTGCTATTAAAGGAACATTTGGGAAATCCTGTTTGGTGCGTTTGAGCGTGGCAACGCTCTGATGCTCTTCCTCATGGCAAACTGCAGTAACCCTGACAGGGAGCAGGGCACGCGTTGCCCCACTGATAATAAAGGTGTTGAAACCCTTTCTGCGGCAGCATCTCTAGCGTGGCAGGTACCTCGGGGCGCATTTGCCGAGTCAGCACCGTGGCTGGTTCACTGGCAGCCCTGCACACGCCGTGCCTGAACTCAGGGCAGGCTCTGCTTATCTGCTGGTGGGCAGGAAAAGGGCACAGGAGCAGGAGAGCTGAGAATGAACAACGTAAGCGCAAGGAACAGGATTCCCCTTTATCTTCAGTGGCTTTGGTGCCCTTCTCTTGCTGCTGATTATGTGACAGTGTTCCCTTTGCTTTGCCATTAACCAACTGAGCCTCAGACTGCCTGTTGGTGCAGTAATTTGCCGCATCTGCTTCCACTTTCCATGTCACGGACAGTTGCCGGTTTTGCAAAATGTTGTGTGTTTGTCAAGCTGCTCTGCCTGCCTGGAAATGTTTTGCCCGCTCAAAATTTTTAGGCTCATACCTCAAGGACTTGTTACTAGGTAACAGGGTTCCATTTGCCAATTGCCCACTATTTCCTTCTCAGCGTATTACAGGCCTGATTATTAACATTTAG
This sequence comes from Acropternis orthonyx, assembly GCA_035583155.1. NCBI lineage: Eukaryota > Metazoa > Chordata > Aves > Passeriformes > Rhinocryptidae > Acropternis > Acropternis orthonyx. The sequence continues at coordinate 5,171,146 of JAWWEU010000125.1, forward strand.
TTCAGAGAAATTGCTGTCATTATGTGAAGTAACTTCCTTTAGAGGTTACTCATTAACCTTAGGTATTTTACTGTGCGATTATAATTGCCAAATGCCATAGGCATGGAAAACCTTTGAACTCCCCAAGGTATTAGTGTATGGGAGAAATGGTATCAGCTGTGATTTTTATACATTCTCCACATCCAACCCCAGTTATTTCTCCTTTTGGCTGTGTTCTTGTTCCATTTCTGTTGACGTGCTTCATAGCGTACAGGACCTGCCCAGCTGCTGGAGAAGAGAATGTTTCCCTCTGGAAGGGGAATCCAAGATTAGCCCTAGCCAGCTCAGTGCTGTTACAGTGCCCATTATCTGCTCTCCAGTGCAGCTAAGAACAGAACTTGATCCCTCGCCCTTGTGTGAAAAGTGAAATAATTGGAAAGCCAACAGTCTTGTGTGGCATGGTCCATACTGTTGCCTTGTACAGTTTTCCACCATTCAGGATGGCTCTTCCATATTTGCTTTGGAGAGACTCTCAACCAACTCTACTGTTCTAGATTGTGTTCAGGGAATGGAAATTTTCAGACAAAACCCACCGTTCCTCTGGTTTTTTCCCCTCTCATTGTCTATACAAACAGAATCAGCTGCACACTAAAGCATTTGCCTTGGGGCAACATGTGTTCTCTGGAAAAATCTTGCTAAATATATTTGTCTTTCTCCCCTAACTCATTTCTCCTCTGAAGTCCGTTGATGTTCCTGGTAATTTGATTCCTGTAAGAGGATAAAGCAAAGCTGCTCTAGCTGTAGTGTAGGCCTGAGTTGTCATGTGACTTCAACTAGGAAATATATATCATATCCAGGAAATTTGGGAACAAGTGAGATATATATATATATATATATAGTGCTTAAACAGAGCTAAAAAAAATACAGAAAAATTACCCAGCCAATAGCCACGTTTTCATATGGAGCCAGACATAGTTTTAATGATGGGAAACAAAATGTTGTGGTGGACAGGGAAATATTAGGATGGTAAATCTTCTAAAATACAATAGTAGAAAAACCAGTTCTATAAATAAAAAGTGGGGAAAGTAAAAGTGGGATTAACAAATGAGTTCCCCCAAGTCTGAGCCAGGCAGTGGGGAGAATAAAACCAGAAGATCATGAGAGAGCAACTTCTATCAAGCCCCTGATTTTATGTTGCTGGTAATTTTTTTTTCCCAGTCTCTAGAACAAATCTTGCTCCTGATTTCAGTGGATTTTCTCATTTGACAATGTGTCAGCTGTAACTTCTCAACTACTGTGTGTTTGCAATGAGCTAAGCACTGGAATTTGTGTTGACATCTAATGTTAGTCTCTGGGATAAATTTAGTGATCCGTGAAGTCCAAGCAGTGCAGAACGTGGGTAACACTTTTAAACTTCTATTAGTAAGACTGTGCTTCGCTGAATTCCTGTCTGCTCCTCTTATTTAACCAGCTCACCTGCAGCTCCAGCTCTGATTTGTGGATACATAATTCAGTGCTGCAGGAATAGCTCAGTTTGCAGTTTTTGCTTTATACGTTTATTGTCAATAAATCCCCATCATGTAATGCAGGCTAGTAGTAGAGCTTAAAAACAAGCACACCTCAAACTAGCATTAACTACTTAGAGCCCTTCTATGTTATGTTTTTTCCACGTGTTGAGTTTGCAAGTGCAGAAGAAAGAGATTAATTTTTAGACCAAAATTAGACTATGTGGTAATACACAGTGAAGTACTTTCTCCCATGGAAGTTGTGGCAATTTTATGTTAAACAATCATTATTAGATTTCCACAGAAGACAGTGCAATGGGATAAATCTCTCTTGTAGCAACCTGCATTGTAACTTCACTTAGAAGGGGAAAAAAAACAAAGGAAACAAAAAGAGGCTTAGAGTACAGCATGAACTGTGCTGTCCTTAGGACATACAATATCAGGCTGAAGTTGTCGTAAACACTTTTTATTTCCTTAAGGTCTGGATGTGTGCCTTTGAGAGTCTGGCTGGAAGCAGGATTTATTGATCTGGAATCTCTTAGAAACACCTGTGAGGTTCAGTGTATTATTTGCTTGTACAAGTTTGTTTCTTTTTGAAAATGAAATGCCTATCGATCTCATAAAATGGACAAAATGGTATTGATTGGCCACCAGGAAGGTTATATTTAAACCTATTGGGGGGGGGAAAAAAGGGTATTTCAAGATGCTTGGGAAAGTATTCCAGCTTATCTATCTATCTATCTAATCATAATTCCTCTTTACTAGTTCTGATACAGTCAGGTTTTATTCCTTTCATCAGGAAGGGGGGAAAATGGAACCTGTGACTGATGGGGTGTTGCTTACTAGGCAATGTCCAAAAGAAGAGCAGGAGGTTTGTTTGTTTGTTTGTTTATCTCTGGAGGGGAGAGCATATGAAGAAATCTTGGTCTCTTAAAAACAACAACAACAAAAAAAGACAAGAAACTGATTACCTTCTGATTTCAGTAACACCTGACTTGCTGCGATGTTTGATTTTTTTCTATTTGCTTCCCCCCTCCCTTGAATGCAAGGCTGGGGTCTGTTGTTTCTGATTAAATGTGTGGTGAGCTGTGTGCCTTCAGCAAATTGCAAACCGTGCTCTCCCTGCCCCTCCGTTCCTCGTGTTCTCTGTTGCCCAATGTGGAAGTTGTGGCTCTGTGGGGATTTACTGTTTCCTCTTAGGATCACCTGTGCTGTGGCTTAAATAAAAGTTTGTTTCTTCAGCTGTCTGACTTCGGAGTTTATCTGACTCAGGCTGACCCCTCAGTTTTATAATGAGCTAGTTTATTTGCTTGTGCAAATTGGGTTTTCTTAGACAGAAATATAACAGACTGTAAAGAGGCCAATCTTTTGATCATTTCACCTCCGGAAGGGGGAAAGCTACAATGCCTTTCTGCACTCACTGGGCACTCCCTGGGTTGTTAATAACATTAAGTTACTGTTCCTGAATGCTTTGTGGTAGGATTTTTTTTTTTTAATACTGTGTTGTAAAAGTCTGGTGTGTAGAAAAATGTTTCTTCTGTCTATGCTAGAAATATTGATAGGGTTTATAGTTTAATCACTTCTCTATTCACAGGAAATACAGAGCCTTTGTTCAGCAACCAGTCTGACTGTTTCTAATTCTTCTTTAAATATATCTTTGTGTTACACCTATGGCTGTGCATACAGGGAAGCATGAGGCAGAATGCTCCAAGAAAAGGAGGAGTAAACAGTTTGTGAAAATGATGCCAAGTTTTTCCTCGATGGGCCTCGATCCTCTGATAGAACCCATCAAAGCCGGGAGTGATGCACCAAAATATCTCTCTAAATAAACAATGAAGGCAGTAGGAAATAATACTGGTCAGGGCTTGTTTTTCTGGCTCAGGGCCTCATTCCAACCTGTTGCAACCAGCTATTGAACGTCTATGGGGACACCCCCACACAAGAGGCCCCACGGAGGAAAGGAACTTTTACATTTGTGTTTGCCTGGGATCCTTGCCAGTGGCTAAGTTCAAAGTGCAGTTTCCAGTAATTTGCTGTTACCACTCCGTGTGTTTGATAGGCCAGGACAGAAGCATACAACCCGAAGTAATATTTCCTGATTTCTGACATTTCTCAAGATATGAATAGAGGTTGCTGAGGCACTAAAACTTGGAAGGGTTTTCCTGACTCCAACACCTTTGATGCTTTCCTTTTCTCCTCTCGCGTAGCCCCCTTCCCTCCCCCCATCCCCTCCCTTAGATCACATTCCCTGCTGTTGTCAGTTCCATATTTGGATGACATTCATATTGATTGTTTCCCTGTGCAAACACTGTGCGGCTGGTCTTATGCAACCAGAGAAATGCTATTGATTTACTGAGTGTGAGGGCTCTTTGGATTGATATCCTTCTGTGGCGGAGATAACACTTTCATCTCCCCTTGTAATTATGGTTAACCTTTCCATTTCGGAGGTACGAATGTCTTTTGCCCTGTTAGCTGTGGTAAGAGGGAGGTAAGCACAGGGAGAAGCCAGTGGAATAGCTACTGTTCTCTCCAGCATATGGAGTTGTAGGCCATTTGTATGCCGTTGTGGTTATGGAAGAAGCATCCTCTGTAATTAAGATTATATAAGCATTCCTATTGTAATCCTTTGTTTTCCGCTTTCCAAGACTTGCCTCTCTTGAGCCGATGCTTTCCTGCCTTGTTCTTTGCCATGTCACAACTTAATTATTTATTTTCCAAGCAGGGGTACAAATGTTGGAGGCAGCTGAAGAAACAGACCTCTCTTGCATGTTTGAAAACAAAACAAACCAAACAAACAAACATCTGACATTTTTTAAAATTAAATCCAGAGTACAAACGAGCTTTAGGTAGAAAGTTGTCTGGATGTGACTGTTAATGAGTGAAAAAGGATTCTGGTGAACACTAACTACTGCATAGTCTACATTTGTGCAAAAAGTAATGCAAATGTGCTGTGTGAGGGCAGCCTGAAATGCTTAAAATCCTAATTCCCTGCTTTTTACAGCTTGAATGTGCAGGCTGCTTAGGCTCACAGGAGTGTGGGGGTGTTAGTACAGCTACCTACAAAAGCAGAGCAGTAGGAAATTTCAAGGTGTGCTGTTCAGCTCTGACTGCACCCCTGCAGCAGAGTGAATGCCTACAGGAACAAAAGCTGAGTGCTGAAACTGCATGTGCTGGTTTTGCACTGAAGCTTCACTTTTCAGCTGAAACTGTCATCTCACTTCTGTTTTGAAAACCAAATAAAATTCCTTTGACTAGTATGTAGCTTGAGTTTTCAAATAAATAAGCAAGCAAGTACCTTTTCTTCCAGAGAGCACTGACAGGTGTTCACACAATCCAAGCACTCCTGAGGTTTTAATGATTAAACTAAACAGTTCCTTGAAAGCAGAGGAATTTGGAGTTAATTCTGATCTTTATACTTGTGCTCATCACTTTGCATCCACTCCAGTATGTCCACTGTGGTGACATCCATGGGACTACCTAAACAGCAACTAAAGAGAACAGGGAGAACATGTTTTTGAGCTGAACTTTTCAAGCACTGTAATTGGAACTGCATTATTCATGACTAGTGCCATTTTTCCCCTAGGTTTAGGCAAGAATTCTCGAGGTGGGGGGGCAGTGGAAGAAGGCACTGAGTAGCAAATAATCACAAGATGATCTACGGTGGCAGTTCATCTGCCTGTGGTGCATCGCTGGCACCCGGGTGTTTGTCATGTGGCAGGCAGCTGTGTTCCACTGCCGGATGCTCAGCCCTCCTCCTCTTTAACCAGCTGCAGTGCCTTGCCCTCCCTCTGTTTTGGTTTTTAGCCAGAAGGATAGGAGTGGAATGGAAGGGAGAAACCTGCTAAGTGGTCCATTCCTTTCTTTTAAGGTTTTTTAAAATTAATTTTGTGCAGCAGTGATTCACTGATGCCTAGGGTGCATAAATCCACAATCTCCTGCATGTACCAAAGCCTCTGCCTATCTTACATGGGCTGTGAAGTGATTGAAGAATGTCAGGCTGCATCATGAGACCAAGCAGCAGGTAAACAACAGGAGCATGTCATGCTCAAATGGAATAACTCCTCAAAAACCTGGGGGATTGCAGTGAACTTTGTTGCTAAGTGGTTTCCTGGCCCAGAGAAGCACCAGAGGTGTTACACTGAATAACTGTAAGGGATTACTACACTGAAACTGCAGTCCAGCTCTATTGAGGAAGATGTGGGGCTTCCTAAATCCCACAGGAAGTTTTCAGTACAGTCCCTTGTGTCTTCAACATTGGTATGCGAAACCAGAATAATATTGAAGAGGCTTTCTTTGGTTTCCATAATATTTGCAAGGATGTGAGTTGTACAGAGGGATTTGGATTCATACTTTTGAGATCATCTGTCCAAAACAAGAAATAGTGAAAGAAGGAACGTGCCCTGTTCTTCACTGTAACAATAAACATGGAAAATGATTCAATGACCTGTCAAGTTCAGCACAAGTCTCACTCAGTGAAATTTCTGAGAACAGAACAGTCACACTAGATTAGATCAGAGATTGTTGTGACTGTGTATCCTGTCTCCTACAGAGGCTGGTGAGAGTGGGATTGGAAAAGAGCCTGAGAAAAGAGGTGTATATTTGAAATGAGCTTTCCCTGCTGTAACTTCTGATGGAGAGTTGTATAGCGAGTGGTATTCTGACATTTGCATTCAAACCATTGTGCCTGATAGCTGCTCCTGGATGCATTCATCCTTCATTTCTCTGCTCTCCATTTGAACCTGTGTGTTTCTTTGCCTCAGCCAGCCCCTGTGGGCACCGAGTTCCACACTGTAATTGTTTCATGAAAAAGCACTTCCTTTTGTTTCTAAATTGCTGCCAGTTTAAAACAGGCTTCCCGACTTCCTTCATTACATACAGTAAATAATTCCCTTTTTTTTTACCACATCATTCCATTCATTATTTTTCAGATGTTGATTCTGTCCTCTCTTAGCCAGCTGGCATGTCCTAAATTATTTATTTTCTACTTGTCCACAAGTTATCCTTTACTTTCCGCATTGCCTTCCCCTCTAATGTTTTCTAGCTCTTTGTGAGATGCATGGTGTGGAGGTGAACGCAGCACTGCAATCCAAGGGTCCTAATGAGTAACCCTGTAGGTTGCTTGTAGGAGCAAAATGCCTGTGGACTTGAGCCAAAGGTTGTACTGATTAGCCTGGGAAGACCGGTACTGTCAGGCTTTGTCTGTGTGGTGTCAGAACAAGATAAAGCTGGACAAGTGCTCCTTGTTACGTGCTCTCAGCTAATAGTCTCTGCTCTGAAGTTACAGCTGTGATGTCAAAGCTTTGGGTAAACCATACTTCAAGTTCCAGTAACCTAAAGCGGCGGGTGCCAAAAGAAAATGATGGTATCAGCCGTGATGGGGTGATTAAAAGTCTGTGACATGCTGGGGAAGGAGGGGAGAAGTTCCAAATATGTTCCCCAAAAGCTATTGCATCCCCCCCAAAAAACCCCCCCCACAATCAATAAATGGGTAGGGTTTTTAGGGTTTTTCATGATGCTTTTGGGTTATTTGCCTACGTGGATTTTTTGACCATGAGTGCTGATACGCACTGCCCTTAGAAAGGGATTTTGTAGTGGAAGGTGGGGATGGATGTTCGACACTCCTCTCAAATCTTGGCTCCACAGAGCGCTGAAAGCCCCGTGCACTCCAGTAACAGCCGTTTGCACAAGCCTTACAGCGCAGCAAAAATTCAAATGGTTCCCTTTGCGGCGAGGTTACAAGTCAATAATTTGAGCTCGGATTGTGTCCATATCCGGTGAGGAGCGAGGATTACACGCCCCCGCTCCCCCCTTTCCCTCGCTGTCCTGCCTAACAAATCCAGACCCATTCCCCGCAGGGAGCCGAGCAGGCGAAAGGAAGGGAGTGTCGTCCTCTTGGGAGCTGTTACAGCATCCGCTCCCCCCAGGAAAGAGGAGGGAGGAATTCCGATAATTCCTTGCCAAGCTGTTCCAAGGATAGAGCACTTACACCCCACCAGTTAATCAGGGCTGTTCCTTAAGGCTTTATTTTAGCATCTGGACTTCAGTAACTTTTTTAAGCCTAGTTTTGTACTGAGGATTACTGTGAATATAGATCCAAACCATTGCTTGAGTTGCATATCCAAAATAAGCATTGTTAACAAAAGCCAAGTGCCTTATGCATTTTATTCAGTGCTAAGAGCAGCTTGACTGCTAATATTTCATGTGCTGAACGAAATGGGGCTGCAGTGTTTCAAGGTAATTCTGGAATTTTGAAGCACATCCTGCGTGGCAAACCGTAATGCCCACGGTTATGCCAGTAGTGGTCAGTTTGAGGCCAGGACACGTGGGTGTGGAAAGATAGAGGATGGAGTCCTTATAAGAAGGCAAATGTGCGCTTTTCCATGTTTGTTTAATACCGTACTATTAGTTTTTTGAAGTGCCTTTGTGTATAATATCTGCCCATGTTACCTTTTAAAATTTTTTCCAGGTCTGCTACCATTCAAATAAATCATTAGCAAAGGAAGAATTTATCCTGTCTCCTCCTAAGGCACGTGGGCTTAGTACTTTTGCTGCCTAAGCCACAGTCATGGTGTTAGAAAGGTTTAAACAAAATTCTGCTGTATATCCCAGCAGTTATTTTTGAGAAATATGTGGGGAGCAAGGTAAGCAAGGAGAGAGTGGCTGTCTGAGGGAAAAGAGGAGAGCATTTACCTCTTCCCTTGCTGTGTCAATCCAGCATGACGGAGTTTGGAATTTTTCACTTCGTAGGAGCCCATGAACACAACTGGGTAGAACTAAGCAGGACTGAACCAGTCCAGAAGGTGAATTGCTTTGCTGTGCCACAGCGGTGTCTCTCTCCAGCTCCAGTGGAGCATTCTGGCTTTAAAGAGTTGATAGCTACACAAACAGAAGAAAAGCTCGGTTTTCCTTGCTTTGCTTTTGCCCTTTACGCTCTAGATTTTACAAGGAATGTCATTTTTTTGTGTGTTGAACCAAAAAATTCCTAAGTGAAGGAGCAGATTATTTGTTCCTCAATGTGCATGTTAGTGAAAAGTGCAGAACAATGGGTGTAGCCCGTTTCCTAGCTATTAAAAAACTGTATAGATCATGGGTGTAGTGACAGCTTCACCTTGCATGGGTGGCTTTTTGGCAAATACAAGGCTACAGAAAGAAATGGCACGCACTCTACCAGTGTGTTGGAAGACAAGGCTCAGATAAGTGGTGTTATTAGCCAGTGGGGAAAACAATTAATGATCAGGTGGAGAGCATCCGCTCCAGGTGCAGGATCTGAGTATAGAAACGGCACTGGCCTTGGGCACCCTGACTTTTATGGCAGAGTAATTAATAGGAATGGGATATGCAGGTAAATGAAAGCTAACTTGGTGATGTCTGGCTCTAATCGCTTTGTCACAACTCCCTTTATTATCTAGCAAACTTACAAGGGTGTGGACATCAAATTGTAAGTGCAAAAGGAGAATTGTCTCTCTTCTTTATCACCCTTCTAGAGAGAAAATGGTGTTGATGAATGCATAAGTGTCTAGAGGAGTGAGACAATAATGTGAGTATCTGTATAATGTAATTGTTATTGCTTGAAAGGTAGAAAAATGGCTGTCAGGAAACTACTCTCAAAGCTTTTAATTGTAAGTTGGGATTCCAGGTGTAAGTTCTGTCGAGACTTGATTAGATTTGCTGTCTTCCCCCCTCAACACCCTGATTAGTTCACTAACCTAAGCTGTCTCTAATAATGGAATGAATCTATTAGTTGTGTGTTTCTGCTAAAGTTATTTGCAATAAAACCATTGTTTAGAGTTACATTTGCACGGTAACGGACAGGCTTTGGCTGTTAAGGGAGGATGAACAGATCAAATTACAGAATTGCTTACAGAATCAGGAATATGGGGTGGCATTGGCTTTATAGTTTGTTTGTTCTTGTGGAGATTATTCTACTGTTCATAATGAAGAAACTGGGAATCTAAGGAGATGATAGTGGTCTGGTGTCTAGGACACTTACCTGTCTGGAGTGGGACACCAGCTTCTTTCTCCAGTGAACATTTGGAATACTAATTTCTCAACTCAACTTTCCTCTCTTGTTCTGCTGTTTAAACTTTTCTTCCCCATCACCAGTCTTCTGGGATATGGAAGCTGTATGGAAACAGCTGTTGGCTCTGCTGGGGATGCCTGCTCTACCCACCTGCTGCCAAGAAGTCTTTTTGAAAGATTTCTGGGGCTAGGTCTTATCCTGTGATTACAGCCCAGGTGTTTTCTGGAGCAAGGCTTGCAAGCGCAATAGGCAAAAGAAAAGTTAGCCTGAAAATCCCATCAGAAGGAAAAAAAAAAAAAGGAGCTGAGAAAATTGGTGTCTTAGGATTTAAATTCTGAATTTATCTGCTGATGAAAATCTAGAGACCTGCAGGACTAAGATTAGCTAGGTTAGGGGGTGAAAGCAGATGGTGTTACCAGAGAGAGATGTCCAAATCCATCTTTTGGATTTTGGATTTAGCTTTGCATATTAACTCCTAGAAAGACGTAATGTGCTAACCACACAGTTAAGCTCAGAGCATCCCTTTCCTATTTCCCTTGGCAGCCAGTTTGTTTAACTGGAGGTCATGCCCGGAAAAGAAAAAAAAATGAAACAAATCAAAGCTCCTCTTCATCTTCTAGTCTGACTTCTCACCTGATGCCTTGTGGAGCATCACCGTGGGAAGCTTGAATTCTGCCACACGCTGTGGGGTGTGATACAGCACAACCTGACTTACCCAGGCTGTGAGAGCTACAGGATGTCTGAAAATGTGACTTCCTGAAAAACAAGTGAAAGGAGGGGAAGCGCGCAGTTTATGTATTGAAGGTGGCATTATTGGAAACTCCATGAGCACTGATGTCAAAATACCTACGAAGTAGCTCTTTAGTCATAGGAATAGTTGTCGTTATTTACAAGGCATCTGTGTGAATTAGGAAAAATCCTTAGACATGTATCAGACCTCACAGAGATGAGTAATTCTGTGGAAACTGCGTGTCAGACGTGACTGAGTGCTTGTTACCCTGTATTCTCTCCTTTGCTTTGGAGTAAGACTCAAATGCATGTGCTAGCAATAATTCAGTATGAACCAGGGAGCGTCTGGTAGAATCTACTTGTCTTGCATTTCAACAGAAGATGCAAGATTTTCCTATTGAGGATGTATTTCCCTGACAGAATCAAATTCTAAGGCAGTTTTCCAGCTGGTGTTAGCCAGTAAGCACTGGTTTGCATCAGGTTAGGACCTGAACTCTTCACTTTCAGGTTGATAGTGGCTATTTTAAAAATACGCTTCCCAAAATGCATAAGCAGCGGGTGGTGAAACCACCCTGTGCCGTGCAGAGGTGGTTGTGATTGTTATCTTTCCTCAGTCTCTTAATTCCTTCTCCTCTTAATTCTATGTGTAGAACACAAAGCTCCTGGTTTCAGCACCTGTGGTCTAAGGTAGGAGTGGGATCTGTGGCTGATGTGTGAGCTAGAAAATGGAATCAAACTCAGGGCCTTTCTTTAGGCTCCATATGTTAACTTTAATTACTTTTCTGTGTGATTTCCTTGAAATGTTTCATGGTTTTCCCAGTGCTTAAATACTGAATCTCTTATTTCCTGGACAAGTCCCCGAGCAACCTGATCTAACTGGACCTGCTCAGAGCTGGGAGTTGGATTAGATGACCTCCCAGGGGTCCTTTCCAATGTAAACTATTCTATGAAAAGTAAAAGATGCTTTTGGGACTGACAGATGAAGGATAGCAGGGCAAACTGTGGAGCAGGGGAAGCCACAAGCACTCTGTTCTACCCAAAGATATGAAGCACTGTTATTTTCCCGTATTTGTTGTTTCCATCTTCTTGCAGTAAATTTAATTACCATTGTGCAGGACTTTTTCACAAGGGGCTGTTCAGGAAATGATCTACAGAGGGCTCGAGATAGAATTTCTGGTTGGCAATCTGTGTTAAGTCAGCCTGCCTTAACACCAGTTCTAATTCAGAGGATGTAACTTCTGTGTCTGAGTGCATGTAGCTTAAGTGCAGGCAGAAAGTAAATGTTTGGCAAGCAAAATGATGCACATCTGCAGAGAGCTTTAATGTGAAGTGATGCAACTTCCCTGAGCAAAGAAACATCTGGAGATGCCAGCAATAAGAAATCCAGAGTATAGATTTACTTTTTCAGCAGACAGAAGGGCCAGGGAAGATTGAATACGTGACATCTTGTCCCCAGCAAAGATAGTTGACAGAGTGAGGGACCACAGCAGATCTTGTTGGCTCTTGTGTTTCTCCAGGGATTTCAATCCAGCCAGTACTCCTGTGTGATTTGAGAGAAAGAAGGCAGAGAGTGCAGTCCTGTCTGCAGTGAGCTAATTTGGCTTGTTCCTTGTCTGGCTGAGTAGTTGCAGCCCTACAGGGCAGTTGTGGGTCAGCGTTGTGCCCAATTCTTCCCTGGATTTACACTGGTCAGCCCATTGTAGAAAGTGTTTCTCCCGGGCCTCTATTAAACCGCTTTGCTTTGAGCTCCCTACTACCATGAGTGGTTTACGGTTGGGCATGTTATTTTGGGGGACAAAGAGGGCCAAACCATGCACCTTGAACATGCACAGGTATGCTTTAAATGCAGACCAGAATAGCTGCAAAAGCTCAGCTGGGAGTTTTGCATCATAAGCTAAAATGCCATGGTCCTTCAGTGTTATGTTTCTGCATGGATTATGCACAGGGATGACTTCAGTGCTTTGGGAAATCAGTGTTTCAGACACCTGAAATAGCGGATTTTTATCAAAATATAGGCCGGGTAAATTTATTAATTCAACAGTCAAGGATTGTTGACTTAATAAAAGCATTCTTGTATGCTCCTGAGTTATTCTGCATAATTGTGGTTAGAAGTGTGTCTGTGCCTAAAGCAAATACATGGTAATAGAAGCATCTCTGTTTCATAGTTCACTTGCAGCATAAATATCACGATCAATGCTTTCCCATTCTCCAAAACGCCCAAGTCCTGTCTCATGTTTTGGACAAAGGCCCTGTGTAAGCACAGCACTTACACGTCCTACCTGCAGAAAAGCTTCTTGTTCAGGCTTTGTCAACAGATGCACCAAGCACAAGAATTACTGTTGACAGTGAACACTTTATTATGGGGCAAAAGATCCTCTTAAGAATGTAAGGTCAGCAGTCTGTGAGTGAAGAATTTCTTATGCACATCAACACACAAATGCTTGATGTCTAATCCTTTAATATGATTTTTATGGATTGATTTCAAGAGGAACTCAAGGACAAATCTTCAGTAGCTGAACACCCTTCTAGCAACAAGCTGGCTTTGTTGGAATTCATCCTCAGAAATTATTTCACTCTAGTTACTTTTTAATTTTCTGTCAGAGCCCAGTCCTGTAGCTCATCTTCAAGTTTTGAATGACTCCTTACCAAAACAAATTGGCCTCTTTGAGCATTTTGCTAAGCTAAGGATGCCTGTTCATAGGGGGACGTCTTAGGGCAGGCTATAACAACATGTGGGTGACGATCATACATGTTGGTCTGAGGTGATGCCGTTTCGTTGCTGTGGGGTTTGTCAGTCTTGTAAGGCTACTACTGATTCCGAATATAATTTCCATTTTGTGTGTGCTGCAACAGCCTTCGCACTTCCAGCTTTCACCTTGCATGGCAAATTGCAGGTGGTTTGAGAGCAAACTCTTGGTCTGGTGATTTTTCTGCGAGAGTGTCTCTAGAGCTCTGGCTTGTTATTCTGAGGCTTGCTTAGTCCTTCCCTTCCAAAAATAACCTTCTAGCTGTAAGTCTGTTCTCTAAGCTGTCACTACTTTTCTGTTCTGTGTTAGAAAATCTCTCTGCTGTATCTCATTTTTATGTGCAATACAGCCCTTCTCTAAACTGTCACGTAGTTTGTAGTGAGTTCAGGAAGAAGAGCCATCTGAAAGGCTCTTCCATCTAAAACCATCATGCTTTTCAAAACCGGCGGTTGTCAGAAATAAAAGATACCTTTTGGTTTAAGTGATGGCTTTTTCCAGCTGTAGCTCTTGTCAAAGAGTTTGAATTTGGAAGGAAGAGAAGGCTTTTCACTGTGTTACTCCTCCACCTGAGGTACTGCTTTAGTTCATTGCACTCCAGATATTCACTAATCGCTCCGAGCAGAGGAGCTGGACACAGGTTTGTTTTGTTTGGTGTGCAGGTTCTGCCTGATCCACCCTGTTTCCTGTGATCTGTCTATTCAAGGACAGTGAACCCCTTAGACTATGCCTGATTACTTGATCCAGGAGGTTCTTCCCAATTCCTGGGATAGGGTGCTTGTGCCAACATGCCCTGCATCTGTATTAAGGTGAGATTCTGGGCTCAAATTGGCTTCCAGTTTCCCCTTGTTTCTCCTTAGAGGCAATCCAGGTGAATAGAGTGGATATGAGCCTTAACATACCCTGACAGGTCCCAGGTCTGGATGGTTGGAGGGCAAAGAGGGAATGTCAAGACTGGAAAGCACGCTAGGCTATCTCCAGCAAGGATCTGGGCAAGACCTTAGTAGATCTGTTACCTACAAAGTGTCTGAGGAGATTTCATCTGCTTAATTTCTCATCTTTCTTGAGTTTGTTTCATTACAAACATTCTGGTCATTTAACGTAATGTTGCAAAGAGTATGCCGTGGATTCTTCATGGTACCCCTGGGAGATGTGGGCAACTCCTAGGAGAGCAGAGATTCTTAAATCTGTTTTCAGTAGCTCTAAATCAGCCAGGCTTTCTTTACTGGGGCATGTTCACCACTGTAAATCCTGAACATTACCTACCTTTCTGCTAATGCCTGGGGCTTTACTGTCATTGATCATACTGCATTTTTTGGCACTGAAGACCTGTGCCCAAAATTAAAATAAGTGGGTTCAGTTTGCTGATTGTTTTTCCAGCAAATGTTTCTTAGGCTGAATTTATATATTGCTGTTTATTTGAAAATCTGAGCTTTATACAAAAATTCCTCTTGGCTTTTTCTTTTCTTCTGTAGGTGAAAATATTCAACAGAATGATAAAAATGTAGAAAATAAGCCTTTTTTTAAAAAAAGCTTGCCTATTTAAAATGTGTGGACAATCAGAAATAGAAAATTAAGAAGCACAAATAAATACGTGCAGTGGCTATGAAGTAAATGGTTTGAAAAGTCTCTGTTGTGAGGGTGGTGAGGCACTGGAACAAGCTGGCTGGAGAAGCTGTGGGTGCCTCATCCCTGGAAATGGTCAAGGCCAGGTTGGATGGGGCATTGAGCAGCCTGGTCAAGTGGAAGGTGTTCCTGCCCATGGGCTGGAACGAGATGATCTGTAAGGTCCCTTCCAACCTAAACCATTCTGTGATTCTCGGATTTTATCCTCAGCTTCCCTTACATTTATTTCTGACCTAGTAGGCCTGTGCTAAAAGTATTTTTATTCTACGGTCCGAGGACAGAAAATGACACAGGTAAAGCTTTCAGGTCGCCTCTTTTAGCAGCAGCTGCAGTCAAAGGCGTTCAGTGCCTTTCCTGCGAGGAAAGGGTTATCTCTCCTCTCCGGTGTGAGAGCACACCCTGCTCTAGCCTGCAGGCACAGATAATAATAACATGGAAGGATGGCAGCCCGTGCTCTGGAACGGTTTATGAGGAGGAAGTCCGCAATTACATATTTCTGGGCAAACATTAACCAAGACTGAAGCCTAGCTTCGAAGAAAAACAACAGACTGGAACCTCCAGTAATATAGCTGTTATGTGGACTGGAAACAGCAGCCATGCATTCATGGGGCGTTAGAATAGCCTGACAACAAAGCAAAAGGCTTGATAATATTAGCACATC
Organism: Acropternis orthonyx; assembly: GCA_035583155.1. Classification (NCBI taxonomy): domain Eukaryota; kingdom Metazoa; phylum Chordata; class Aves; order Passeriformes; family Rhinocryptidae; genus Acropternis; species Acropternis orthonyx. Next base: position 5,186,410 of record JAWWEU010000125.1, read on the forward strand.
CTGGTGTGTGCTTGCAGAAAGCATCTCTGCCCCTACCCAGCCCTCCAGTGGTATTGGAAAGAGCAAGGCGGTTTTTTTTTTAAGTACTCTCTAGCTCTGTGAAAACAGACCTAAGCCAAAGTAATGGGACTATTGTTTGCTGTGCTCATGGCCTAATCCATTTATATCGGTGGTTTCAGAGCTTGCCACCACACACTGAAGTTTCTCCTTTAAAAAACAAGTTACTTTGGGCATCTCTCAATCACTGCGGTTACCAGGCTAGAAACAATTGCCATTCTGTGCTGTGGTTTTGTAAAGCAGCAGTCTTATTTGGAGCTTTGTGTGCGCTAAACTCGGATATGCCCGTTCTATTATGGACTCTGTGTACCTAAAAATGGAATTGTTACACTAAAATTAAGGAGACAGCCAAATGATACATACTTCCTCTCCTTTGTTTTTTCTGACAGACCACAATTACTGGGGAGAAGCTGTCCACTCATTACTGTGAGCTCTGGGGAAAAGGAGTGACAGAGCGTAGACCTGTATACGAGAGGAGTGCTAGTCTAAAGAGACACTTGCTGTGGCAAGCATAATATGTAAATTCCAAAGTTAAGCACTTTGGAAAAAGTCCAAAAGATGAAGATACATACATTACTGCTGCTGGGGGGAAGGAAGGGAATCTTAAATGTCTCCATAGAGAATATTTACTTGGCTTTTATTCCTTTCCTTTTCTTAAAGGGCAAGATGGCTGTGACTGAGAACCCTTACACTTGGGTTAGGGTATTTTGGTTCAGGTTTAATGGTAAAAGTTAGTTTATTCTGTTGTTAGCTGGGCTAAAATAAGGCAGATAATTCAGGAGGCAGGTTTAGTGCCCTAACATCATTCACTGCTCGGGCAGGCACATACCTACCTGCTCCTGTTAGGGACCTGGAATTGCTCACATCCAATAGCTCTTGAGAAAGCTAAAATGAAGTTACTGGTTCAGCTGGCTTCATTGTGGACAGTTGTTCCTGCCCCAGTGCTGTCTTCACAATTAGCAGTGATTAACAGTCGTGCTGCAACCAATACTCCACAGAGAGACTGGAATGGAAAATGCAGCCTTGGGGACTCTGTGAGGTCTCTCACAACAACAAATTATCTTCAAAAAGCAGCTGATCCTGCTTTGCCTATTCTGGTACTGGAAAACTGTGCTCCTTGTTTTTGCCTTTTCCCTTCTCCCCTGTGCCTGATACTGCACATTTTTTGATGCCAAAGCAGCTTTTAAAAGCCTCCCCCCGGCACCCCCAAGTACTTTAGCAGGTTAATCTTTGGGAAGTGTTTTAACAAAGCACAATCTAAACAGTGCTTTCTGTCATAGAATGATTTCTGCCATGTTTATGCTTGCATTTTGAAAACCCAGAGTATTTCTAGAAAAGTACCAGTAGATTAATTTTGGTACACCTGAAAGGATCTATTTCTGGTGTTTTTGAAAGGGCTAGGTCCAGAGAGATAGAAAGAACTGGCCTGTTGTGATAAGTGTGGCTGGATTGTATTGGAATAAAGAATACTGATTCCTACATAGGTATCACTCTAAATATTTTAATCTAACTATAATAAAACTGTTCTTGTGTTAAAATAGGGAAGACGATTAATGGGATAATGGGAGGGGACATAGTTTCATCTCTTGTGAAAGGAGTACAAGTATAAACCTGACAAAAGCTGCTTTTTTTGGGGTCTGTTTTGAGGATGGACAAATCATGGATAGCTTACAGATTTAGAGTTGTCTTTTGGCTTATCCTTTCACAGTTTATTGCATCTTTCAGATTATGTTTTTGGAGGCTGTACAAGGATTTAAGTTAATCTTTTAGTGATGTGTCTATATAAGCTTTTATAAGTTGATGCCGTTATCTGCTGAATGGTAGCAAATCTGGTCCCTGCTGAAGTAGACTGTGTTCTACAAGTATGTCCTTCTCCTTTTGGGAACCTTAGCACCATGTCAGTGAACCAGCAAAGGATGAGAATCTAAGCAGAATATTCAAGTCAGATTTGGGGTTTTTTTTCTGTCTATTTAAGAAGTTACTCATTGCATTGTCATTAATAATCATCGTACCCTGTGACAGGATGGGCTTGTCAGATCCCAGGGAGATAAAGCGGAATTTGTCAGCTCCTAGGGAGGCCAAAGTAAGCATCGTTCTGACTAACACTCCTTGAGCACTGGGAGTTATGGGAATTGGGAGTTACGTGCTGTTGAGTGGCACAGCAAAATATGGTTGTGTAAGTGTGGTTAGTGGTTAATGATTTCTTTTTTGGTCCTTCCTTCTCTGCCTTCTGAGCTCCTTGCTCTGTACGTGAGAGCAGGAAAGAGGATTTGGATGGAGCAATGCAGCCTCTTCATCTTTTCCTAATTGAGCCAATGCTTTTGCTATTTCTAGAAATCATCTTTGGTCTTCTCTAAAGGGCCACCAAGAGAGGAGAGATGTCTTCTGACATGGCAGTGTGGAACTTGGGACTTCTTCAGCCCACTGGGAGCTCTGTCTGATGGCTCTTCTCCAGTCTTTGCTTACATCAAAACATGAGATTGCCCGTGTTTTTTCCTGAATAAGGTGCCCCTTTAAAAGGGGAGCTTCCCATGGAGAATCTAGTTCCGATCTCAGGGTCCCTGTACTCAGCTGACCCCATAAGCCAAAATGAAACGCAAATATTTGATGAGATCCCCTGACAGGACTGAGAGGGTGCCCTGAACTCAGCATCTGATGTGGAAGAGGGCCTTGATCATCTTTATGCTGGTGGTCAGGGTTGACAATAAAGATGAATTAAGCGGATCATCAGCAGGTACAGTGGTTACCTTCAAATGAAACAAAACACTGAGAATCACCTGCAACCTTACCAGTGGTTGTGAGCATACCACGTGATACATTAAATTCTCCCAGAGAGTCTCATGTTTTGACTCCCTTAATGCATTGCTTCAGAGCACGAGCCCCCACAGCATTGGGTGTGAGAGAGAGCCTTGTGTAGGCAGTGCCGTGTTGACAAGTGCCTTGTACCATCTGCCTCCTTCCTCCACAAATCCATCAGCATCCACGCAGCAGCTTGTACTTGCTAAGAACACTGAAAGGAGATGTGATTTGGATTTAATCATTAGCAAATGTCCCTTGACTGTTTCTCAGTTGCCCATCTGAGTTTAATTCCAGGAGAAGGAAACTCTGATGTATTCCTGCCTTCAGGTATAATTACTTCAAGACAGATTGACCATTTAAGCACACACGACACTGCTTAGCTTTAATTAGAGTAAATTGGCAGAATTTATATGACCGGTAGTTTTGGGGACTGTCAGATGCATGAAAGTATATTTTGCATATCATTTCCTGCTGAGGCTAAGACCAAGGTACTAGCTGAAAGGCTTGTAATTAGGATAAAAACACTTTGTAAATTTAACCCTATCTCCATTAGGAGCAGAGTGGGACTGGCCGGGGAAGGGGGTGGTGCTCCGGGGAGACAAAAACATGTGAAACAGAACACTAAGCAAGAAGTTGCTGGAGACTCTGCAATAACAGAGACAAGTGTTATTGCCAAACTGAAATCTTTGTAGACTGGCACAGGTGATCTCTTAGTGCATAAGTAAGATTTATAAACGTAAAGTTCATTTTTTTGGAAGGTTGTTCTAGTGTGTCATATAAGTCCAGTGTTGATATAACTGAGATTAAAAAGAAAAAGAGGTTTGTCTGGATGTTCCTAGTGCACCGACTGAGAGTGCCCTGCACTACCACTAGCCTTTGCTTAATGACTTGACCCTCAGCTGACACAGCAGTGAAGGTTTAGGACATGAAAAAATCCCAAATCACTGACTGAGCAGTAAGTGATGATCAGGAGTGCTCTTGAGTCCCCTCTGTACTGAGCCAGGAGAGGCAGCGCTCGGAGAAGCCTGAAGGGAAAAGCCTCCCATTGCTGTGCCCTAAACCCTGTGGCTAGAGCAGCATTTCCCCAAACCAGGCACAGGGAGCTGCTGGTGTCAAGCACCTGCTGATGCTGGTGGAGGTTGTCAGTGCAGTTTGGATGCAGTTTACAGTCTGTCTCTGCCTGGCAGCTGGGGAATTGCCATTTAAAAATCTGTGGAAGATGAAGGGTCCTCAGTTTTCCCAAAGAAGGAATAGCTGAACAGCGATTAACTTATTGGCACAGGGTTTTCTAACTGATCTCTGCTTGATGTTGGGAGCTGATGGTATTCCTTGAGAAGCTTCTGGATTAACAAGAGTTGCAGACAGGAAGTTTGGTGGGATTTTTTTAATGTTGTTTTTTGCTTTTTTTGGTCCTGGAACAGCCCAAAGTGTATTAGTTTACCTTTTATTGCTTGGCACATGAAAGGTGACAACATCACCCTTGTGATTTGAAGTTTGGTGTAAAGGCTTAGTGCAAGTGGTCTCAAACCTCTTCTACAGTGAGGTCAGGATGACATGTGAGTCAGTTTACCTGAGGATGCTGCAAATATTGTGGGCCCAGCATACTGAGCTCTTCTGCTTTTTATTTTCTTCCTAATTTGTCCTGGGCCTGAGATCTGTAAAGAAAGTGGAGGGACCGTGGGCGTTCGCACTTGGGTCTCAATGTCTAAGTTGCTGAACAGCTCAGTGTTCTGAGAGGAGTTTTATTTCAGTGTTAGCTCTGTCTGCTTGGACACAGCTTTGCTTGAATTTGTTGCAAGAGTGCCACTACCCAGACATGATATATCCGGACCCAACAGTCCCTTGAAGCTGTGTTTTCTCTAGGCAAGGTGATGGAGTCCATAGATGGATGGAAGTGGATATCCTGTGTTAACCGTGAGAGAGGCCAGTCTGGCTGTTCCTTGTTTCTTGCTGCTTTCATGGCATTTTTGGCTCTGTGACCAAGTTTAAACACAGTCAACAAGATCTACATGAGCTGATGAGTTAAGAGCTTGCTGTCAGCACCCATTCTTCCAGCACAGTATCAGTACTTCAGATTTCAGTCACCCTAATCTCTCTGCTTTCAGAAATGGATTCCTGCATCCCTGAAAATGAGGCACAGCAGAAATTCTTTTGATCTTTCTTCCCAAGATCATGCATTAACAACATGGTGGCAGTACTAAGATAAGAAGACGTGAGGAAAAACTCTTAGGAATTCCTTGCTGTTCATTTTTCGCCTTCCCTTAATACAAACATTGCAATAGGAATTTCTGATCAGAAACAGTTTTTCTGAGGTCCCCGTGTTCCAGACTGAAGCAAAATGGCAGAAATACGGGCTCAAGGTGAGTGAAGAGCATTCAGTGCAGTAGGAGAATGGTGATGGTCTTGGTGGTTCGGCTGTGCGTCCGTTTCTGAGCCCATCACAGATATTCTTTTCCTGTCACTTTTATTTTTAGCAGGACACTGGAGATGCAAAACAAATACGAAACGTTTAGGGCAGCAATTTGTGCCATGACTAATTGTCTTCCGCGAAGCTAATAATCCTCCCAACTACTTCTACGAGGGAAGTCATGGGCTTGCATTTTTCACTGCACGGCACATCACAAACTAGAAACGTGGTTTATGGCTGCTAATAACTCCCTGAACTCTCCTCTTCAGGGAGCCTTCCCTCGGGAGAGCTTCATCGTTAATTTGGTTAAATCGGGATGTTTTCCCTTCTTTTCTTACACTGTTTTCTCTGCTTTGAGGTAGTTACAGTTCATTTATGTCTGGTGGAGGAACGGAGTGGTGTTTGCCAGGGCTGGCTGCAAGGGCTCATGGGCGCCCTTTGCACAGGCCTCGTTACAAAGGCAGACCACATCCTGGCCAGGACAAAGTGCTGTCTGATACACAGCCGGCACACACCAGTGCCTCCCTGGAGGAGAGCCAGGATGTGGGCAGGCTTTGTGAGAAGGCACTGTTTCAGTCTGCGTTGGAAGCCGAAGGAAGGGATAAACCAACTAGATTAATCTTTCTTTCCATTCTCTGGCAGGGCTTCCACCAATCAAAATATGCATATGATTCACTACAGGATAAATTTTTTCCTGTGCTTTTTGTTTGCTGTCATCTAGGAGAGAAGCAGTGTGTCATTCACTCGGCTGCTTTCCTTGGAGCACATCACAGATAGAGAAAACTAGAAGACCCTTGCTCAGGCAACTTCTTGCAAAGATATTCTTGCTCCAGGTCTAAGACTTACCTTTGCAACCAAGTGATAAATACAGTATGTTCCATCTAGCAAGTTTAACAAACCCCGCAGAGAGCAAGTTCTAGGATTAAAACTTCCAGCTTTTACTGAAATGGGTGGGTTAGCATCTATGTGCTTGTCAGCTGTGTCTAACTCTTATATAATAGATATATAAGGATATAATAGAAATATAAGAATATAATAGAAAGCCTGAGTGAGTTCCCTTGTGAGGAACAGGGTGAGGTTGTTGTGGTTGTGGAAATACAAATCATCATTTTCTGTGAGTTAAGGACAGCAAGATGAATCTGCAAAGTGCATTTGGTGACAGAGGTGGAGATATCACCCTGTACTTCCTTGAATTTGGATGCTTAAAAATAATAAATCAGAGAAACAACTGTTTTTCTTTTCATTTAAACAGCCCAGTAAAAATGTGAACGTGGTGGCATGCTGAATGCAGCTTAGGGTGATTTTCGAAAGAATTGGGACTGCCTAGGTTTGAGTTTTTTGAGCCTTGCAATGCATTTCTTGGGGGAATTATCATGTGGCTACGGGGTTTTAATAAACCTTTTTGCAGCTAAAATAAAACCTTGAGGTTTGATGGGAAAGCAGATTGAAGTGGAACATTGGTTACATCAGTAAATGTGCCTTATTCTCAATTGGCAGTGGTGAGTGTGAGTCAGTATGTTTGTTTCAGCCTCTAAAAATACCATATGTCTTTATAATTCCAAACAAGTCCTTACGATGGACAGAACCAGTGCTTTTTTTTTTTTTTTTGCCTAAGTATGGCACAGTGGCTGCTGCATATTGACTATTCTGAAAACAAACTAGCCCACATCCTCACTGAGCACTGCTTTTTTGCTGTCTACCTCATCAAAAAGAGTGACCTGACCAAGGTGTGAAACTTCAGTTAGCTCTGGGGATGCTGGTCCCCACAAGAATAAGAGATGCCTTATGTTTGTAGATGCTGGACACCAAAGGTAGTCCTGGCATAAATGGGTGAGTTTTCCGTTCCATCTAATGGGAGTTGTCCCCATCTGTGCCAAGAATGAACTCTTTAAGAATGCACTTGTTGGTGAACTCCTCACAGATTTTGTTTATCCAGTTCTGGGTAAACACATCCTAAAAACTGCTCTGTGAGCCTAGTTTTACCATATGATTCAGTACCAAAACTATGTGACGTTAGCCCTTTTTCTCTGGATCTCATGGTTTTGACCCAAGTATAATTCCGAGGTTTTTTAGTTTACTCGAATCTAAAAGTTGAACAAAAACGGAATGCATGACAATTTTGTTTAAACCAACAAAAGGGCTTGGGGAAAATACCTATCCCTTAGAATAATTGTTGGGATCCCCAGTGATTTAAAAGTAGGCAAATACTCTGCATGGGACTCTTTTTCTTCATTGACATAATTCACATATGCTCCTGGCCAGACTCTGAAAGGAGGTGGATTTTGTGTTTTATTGGGAATACATCAGCCATTCACTGTTGGGATTCAAATCCATTTGTCCTTAAAACTTGGAGACCATTTGCTCATATATACTCTGGCAAAAACTAGCAGAAATTCTAGTTGCCGTCACGTGTGTGTCTGCTTGACTGATCTATAGGTGCCCTGAAGTTGTAAAGCCTTCTTTACAGTGAAGAGAGTTCTTTTTTGAGTCTCAGAAGGAAAAAAAAAACTCACCAAGTTCCCAAACACACATCTTTTGGTCTAGAGCTGACTTCATTTCTTCCACATTTTTACAAAACACATTTTATGTGTTTTGTCCAAAATCTGTTAATAACTTCAGTTTTCTGTATTCCAGCTGTAGTGTTTAAATTGTTTTCTTTTCTGCTTTTATAACTGGGACAGGATAACTAGAAATATTTGATAAACCTGTTGAATTACACAGAGGGACTGTCAGAAAAGCATCATTGAGGGGATTCCTTATCCATCTGTAGAGTACTGTGGAATATTGCACCCATTTTTGTCAGTATGGCTGTATTTGAGCACAAAACACTTATTCAGACAAGTGTTGTAGGTTGGTCTTTTCAGGATTGTGTTGGCTGTTTTTGGTTGTGGTGGGATCGGTTTGTCTTGGTTTTTAATTTGTTAGGAACGTGGATACAGAAAGTATTAAACCTTTACTAGAGTTCCATGTGAAGGAACAAACTGTTGCTACTGTTTGTGGAAGGAATCTGCTCAATAAGCCAATATATGTGGGTCCCTATGTCAGCTGATAGTACCCTTGTTAAAGCCTATTACTGTAGGCCTGTCCTTCCTCCGGCTCTTGTCACTTGAAAAGCTCTAAAGCCGTCACTCTCATTTATCTGGTTGTAGAGAGAATGGGAAGAGCTGGTTCAAATCCCCAGGAAACACGCTGAACAAAGGGCGTGATTTGCTAGGTCAGACCAATGGCTTATCCCGTCTCCTGGCTGCTCCCAGCCTTTGGCCTTTATCGGTGCTTCAGACAGCACTGGTATCCCTTGCCCAGGTATCTAGATCCAAATGGGGGGCTACAGCGAGGGGCTGGGTGTTTCTCTGACCCAAAAGGACCATTGCTTTGTACCTCGAAGCACTATTCGTTGTTTTCCTAACATTGGCTTTGTTCATTCAACAACAAATGTGGCTTCCACCCAAGGCTTTATTCCAGATGTTTGCCTTGATGTTCTGGATGCCTGAGAGCAAACATGCAAAAAGAGCCCTGAAGATGTGATTTGGAAACAGAATTAACTTCCCTGCAGAAGTTGCCTGAAGGAAGTAACAGCTAACAGCACAGCATCTGCAGAGCTTGAAGTACAGCTTATATACTCAGGAACAGGAGGGAGCATGGAGATTTTTGTATTCTTGGTAGACTCGGTTGGACATACAGAATTTTTTTTTTTTAAATTTATTTACTTTTTACTTTTTAATTTGTATTTTATTTTATTTTTTATTTTTCCATTATCTTCTCTGCCTATTTCAGGGTCAATTCATAGTGGTGTGTCTTATAAATGGCAGGCTCCTCAACACTTCCAATGACAGAAGCTAACGCATGTTGGTGAGAGATCCTTGCAGGCATAAGGATTTCTATTTTTAGAGATCGTGAATTCCCAAGCGGTGGATCTGCATGTAGCCTTGTTCATGGCATTTGGAGGCATCATAGGGGATGATACTCCTGGATTACACGCTGTAGGAATCCTTACAGTGCTTGGGCTGGCTCGAACAGGATTCCAGAGACTCCACTCCTTCCAGGAGACTCTGGAGAGCATAAATCAGAGACAGCATGAACATCCCTCTACCAAGAATGAAGTGTGTGCACTGGTGCAGAGCGAGGGTGAAATTGTGACCTTTCCCTCTTTGTCCTTTTGTAGGCAGCAAGCACCTTCTCTGCTTGTTTTCCGAGCAAGTGACTGAAGGTCCTGAGTGATTTTCCATGGTTTTATTCTCAGGTCAGTCTCGTTAAGTGTCTGTGACTTGTTCTTCTCTAATAATCCAGTTGTTCTGGGGCCTGGTTTATCCATTTCTGGTTTACAGTCAAAGTTGTTCAGTGCAGAGTGAATAAAATAGATGTCTTCAAGCATTTGTCCTCCTGTAGGCTTCCCTTCAGAGATCTTTCAGGCTTCTTTTATACAGTGATGTTCTATGTCTCCAAGTTCCACCTTCTTCTCTGCTTCATTTTGAACCTGTAAAACAGAGACAGAGATTCTTTGTGAACAGAGACAGAGATTCTTTGTGACCAGAGGACTACCTTAGGTGATATATATATATGTATATACACACCACCCCCCCTCAGTTTCACCACGGAAAAGCCTCCAAAGGGCAAGGTACTTTTCTCAGCTGCTGTGCACAGTAGCAGAAGGTGATTCATTGAACAGATGCAGTGCTGACTGGTTCCTGTGCTGAGCACAGACGGCAGAATTCCCTCCCGTCCAAGGGGTCTGCACAGTTGCCTTGCTTCACTTCAGTGCCACTTAAAGGCTATTTTCAATGCTCAAGGAGGACTTCAGTACTGCAATTCTTGCTGGCACACCAGGGAGGATGATTATGCGTAAATCTTTCAGTAGTGCCAGGAGACAGTAACTTTTGCTTTGATAGTTCTGGTGGATTTATTTTTATCTTACAAGTTCTTTCTTGCTGTGATGAAAATTGATGGAGCTTTGGCTTCAAAATCCTGGTAGTGTGTCTGAAGTGTTTCTACAGCGCTTCATTTCTTTCTCTGTCTTCATTTAATGTGTCACCACAACAAGCTTCTAGTGGAGGGACTAATTAAAGATTGTTATTTGACTATTTCAGTTACTGGTTTCTTCTTCATGCATTTGGAGCTAAGGAAATGAATTTCTCTGTGTTACCCTCTCATGCCTCTTGCAGAGTCACCTTTACAGCACTTCAAATAGGCATGTGCCCACAAACTCCTGCTTGCTTTAAGATATGTCAGAGCCAGAGTTTAGGGGTCCGGATGAAAAAACCCTTGAATCCTGAGTCGTTTTCAGACTTCTAATTGCCGTGTCCCTATGAACTTGGCTGCATGGAGATGTACAGCTTTAGCCTACCTTACTGAATTCTTTTGTTACTTGTTGATTCCATGCCTTAGCCTGCGTTGTGGGGGGTGGTGGTGGTGAAATCCTGAGCTGTTAAGCATTCAGTCTTGCAAAAGCTCTCGGTTTGTAGTTTCCTCCCTTCAGTAGCAGTAAAATGCTGCTGACTCGCATACCACAGATACCTGTCTATCCACTTAAAGCAACCAGATAGTGCGCTTTATGGGTGCAAAGGTCAACTGGACAGGTTCATGAAAGAGAAATTAATTGAGGGTGACTAAATAGATAAAAAGGAGTCTGGCACAGGAAGTCTCTGATCCTCAAATGGTTGGCTGCTGGGAGACTGCCAGGGAGGTATCATATGTGCTCACCCAGTTCTTCTGCTCTTTCTTAGAGATCTGCTCTTTGTTACTACCAGAGGACAGGCTGTTGGGATAGATGATTTGTTCTGAGACAGCAGGGTAGCTCCTATGTTTTCATACACAACCCCCTTCTCCACAAGTGTAAATATCACTGTATGGGCACCTGCTTTAAACAGCTCAGACCTTGTTACTATAGAAGGATCAAGATGCAAATCTGAAGGACCTGATCCTGACATGCACTTTGTTTGAAAAGCTTGCTCTCTCTCAAACTTTAAAATATCAAAAGCTTCAGCTGCCTGTGGGGCCCCTGTTCTTTCTGATGCACTTAAAAAGGTGGAATGATAAAATTTACACAGTCATGTGGTTGGGAAAATGACTAATTTGAGAATACAGAATATTTGTCCTTAGTTCTTGTTCCCATCACCAGGATCAATAATAGCCTAGTTCTTGCAATCCAGTCCTAACTCCTGGCTGGAGAGAACCTTTAGGAAGTTTCTTGTGTCATCATCCAAGAGTGCCATGTTTTTGTGTATGTTGAACCCGTTCTTCCTGTTGAGTGAGTAGGTGTAACCTAAAGCCAAGGAGCTTGTGTAGGTTTCCACAGCCCTCACTAAGATAACACTGCGGCCCCAGGGTCCTGGTTAAATGTTAACAGCCTGCTCCCAGGAGTGTGTATCCAGGGCAGTGTGCAGGTACTAGTGGCTGCAAGTTCAGCATGCTCCAATTGGCAACATTAACCTGCCTTGGCATGCTCTCAGATGTGTTTTTCCCTTTTACAGCTTGCTTCAGTACTGCTGCGTGTTCCCTGTGTTTGTGTAGTCTCATACAGATGGGAGGTAATTTTGAGGGCTTAAATCTTTCACTGTGATTTTGTCTTTATTACGTTAAAACATTTTGAAGCAGATATGTTGTTTGCTTTTGCAAAATTCAAACAGCGTTGGACTCTGATCTGACACCAAATGAACAGCCAGTCTTACATGAGCCTTACATTTCTGAGGCATTTATAGCTGGTTTAATTATTCCTGTGCTCTTTGCTGTGACTCGGAAGTGGAAATGCCCAGTGAGCTCATATTATTGCCTTTGAAATCCTGACATGTTAATGCACTACCTACTTAGGTGCTTAATTAGCACAGTAACTAAGTAACTGGGCTGCGAGTAAACCGTGTCTGAGCTGGCACCGGATCAGGAGTGCGAGCGGGCGCTGTTCGGAGCTGCTCCACTGGCAGCAAGAGAAGCATTTCTGATAGATGGAGGGTTTTCTGCCTGAGTTAATGAAGCCTGCAGCAAAGTCAGCAAATCTGGCTGCTTGGCTGGCAGCTCCCAGCGGCGAGTGCAGGTAGGAGCAGGAGCTGTAGGACACACGTATGTGATTATCCCATCTGCCTCCGCACCTGCCAAGGGTGCAGCTGAAGGGGCACGGGGCAAACGCGGGCACCGTGACAGCGCTGTGCCCTTCGCTTCTTGGGGCTCTGTGCCAGGTTCCCCCCCCTGCTGCTGCTTCTGCACCGTTCAGAGGCTTCATCCCATATCAGACTGGGGATTATTATCCCGTTGGCTTGGACAGCTGGGTTTCATGGAGTTGAACTTTCCTGTGACAGTTGTCGCTGTGATCTGTTGCTGCCTTGCTGCGGAGAGTTGATTCAGCACTAATGTTAGGACTGAGAGCCACAGAGCATTGCACCAGTGCCCTGGTGGCCAGTTCCCACACTGGGCAGAATTTGTCTGCTTGAAACTTCCTTGAAGGTGGTTGGAAACGTTCGCTTCTCTCACCAGTTTCCATCTAAACCAGGCACTACATAAAGGCCTTGTGTATGTGTTTGAAAGGGTCAGTGTGTCAGAATTAAATCATCTTGAAGGAAATTTATCCAACTACGGTGCCTACACACCCCTCAAATCCTGCTTAATCTCTTAAATGGTTATGCAATGCCTTGGCCTTGTGCATAGGGGAGAATTTCACCCCGTGTGAACAGGCCTAGGGGAACATGCGTGATCCCGTGAAGCAGGTAACACACAGGGGTGACTTCATCCCCTGCTGAAATACAGCCACAGCAAACACCTTTTCACTTCCAAGAGGAAATGAAGAGCAATATCCAACTATCCCCTTGAAAGGCTGAAGACACACTTTAAGCAAGTGAACTGTAACGAGCAGAGTGTTTCAGGCAGGATACCTGAGTTTAACAACCCAAAGTTTCTTTCGAAACTGCGCTAGGATTTTTGCAGTCACAAGTGCCCAGGAACTTGTTTTAAAATGTGGTCTGAAAGTCTATGCTCCAGATTTTGCTGTTACTCTGATATTAAGCCACATAATTACAGGGAAGTTTCTCCGTCCTCATACTGATGTAGTGAAAAAGTAATTTAGCCTGGTGCCAGTGTGTGTTAAAAGCAGACTGGTAGAGTCTGTGGCACCATAAAGAAAGATAATTTTTTGTGTTTGCTTCAGTAACAAGGACGGCTTCTGACTGAAACATCTCCTCTCTCTTTAGACTTGTGAAACCACTGGAAAAAAAAACACCCAGTAACGTTATTTTGCGTGAGGAGAGTCTGTATACACTGTGTTTAATTTATAGCCTGCTGCAAGTGTATCAGAAAACTGTGGACATAGAAAGATTGATGTTGCCAGAAAGAATTTAATGTGTTTTTTTTTTTTAAAAAAGCTAAAAGTGAATTAGTTTTTGTTGGTTTATCTATGGAGGGTTTTTTTCTTACTAAAAGAACTTAGTAAATATTGTAGCCTTGTAGGGTTAACTGTAGGTCACAGACTGACTGTCCATGTGGGACTTGGGTTTGCTCATATTAGCACTATGATTTTTAGCAACGTGTTACGTATTAAAGTGAGAGTGTCTGAGTGATCTGGGACGGTGATAGAAATCTGCCCCTTTAGAAACAAACCCTGCCCCTTCAACCATCAAACCAACCAACAGCCCTCCCCACCCAACCAGAAAAAACAAAAAAATTCCCAAACCAACTCTAAATCAAAACCAAAGGTGTTATGTCCAACAAGAACTGTGAGTAGACTGCAGATGTTTTTGTAATGCATCTTTTCATTCTTCTTGTGTAATAATAGTTCCTTGGTGTGAGGGGTGATGCCAAATGAAATAGTGGAGTAGCCTGGATTGCGTTCCTTTTTGTGCTACTATGGAGGGATGGGGTATTATGGATATATCACCTGGTGTCTCTGTTCCTTGGTTTCCCCCTCTGCAAGTACGTGTGATATTTCTCTTGCTTGCCTGAGGAGCCCAGGATCACTTGGAGACGGTAGAGTCGCTCAGCAGGAGCGTTATGTGCCACTACATTTCCTGTTCACATGCGTTTCCTCCCATTATTGAGGAGGAAGGGAATTTTTCAAAAAGGCTGAAAATGAGCTTTAGGCAGCTGCTTTCCAGATTTTAGAGAAAACAATTGATTTCTTTTTCCTTTTTTCTTTTTTTCACCCCCATCTTCTTCTCAAAAACATGTCTGCTCGCCCACCGCTACTGCTGTTTTGCACTGCAGAATACCCAAATGTGCCAGAGGTTTCTGAGAGGCAAGTGAAGAAAGCAACTTGTTGGTGTGGGAGCTGCCTCAGCAGGGGCTGATGCAACAAGCAAGGGTTAAAAATTGGCTTGGGAAAGCTGAAGGCAACAAGAATAAGCTGGTATGGTTATGCCACAAGGAAACTTCCAGCCCTGGTGGTTGGGCTGAAACAAAAGCCATTTTTGTCACTTTTCTCTCTGACTCCCTGTGGGACCACAGGGCTGTGGAAGGGCTGAATAAGGTGAGAGAGATGACCTTGTTGTTAAGTGTTCTGGCTCACTGCGTTGTGCCTTCAGCGTGGTGTTGTATCTTCATGAGTTTCTTTGGGGAGGGAGTTTGTTTTTTGGTCACTTGCAAAGGCTGTGTCTTGAAAACAGCTGTCTGCTGGACAATGGAGTACTAAGCACGGCAGGCTTGGAAACAGAAAGGAGTCTTTTGAACCGAAATGTGAAAATCCTGAGATCTATGCAAGTGGAAGGAAGAAAGAGAATGTCTTGTGGAAATGCTAGCAGGGCAGATCAATCCCTAACACAGTCCTGCATCAACTATTTTCTTTTCTTTTCTTTTTTTTTCCCTTCTTTTTTAATTTGAAAAAAAAGATTTTAAATGCCCTGTAATAGTTGTTGAAGTGATTTTGCTGCTGTGGTTTTGGTATCATTTTTCTTTTTTTACTAGGCAGTACAAAAAGAAATGAAAAGCATTACCAGCCCTGCAAGGTCACTGGGACCTGAGCAGAATTATTAACCGGTTCCCTCTCTGTCAGGCACTCTGTATTCACTGCATCACAAGCTTGAAGCCAGACCTTATTTTACTAAGCAAAAAATGGTCCTTTTGTTGCTGTTTTTTCCCCCTAGTGTCATCTCTCATGGTTGCCAGGGAAACCAGTGTGTATCCTTTCAGCATAGGTTATTGGGCCTCAGGAAGGAAGTGCTCCAGTGCTGGCCTGCTATTTTTATAGAACCGTTACATAATACAATCTATTAAAGCTTCCTCTCGGTGTTTTATGGCACAAAGGGGAAATTAAGTTTGATGACTCCTAAATGTTTGATGGAGGATGTCAGGTGACTTCTGGATTGTTTTGTGCTCGCCGCATAGCAACAATATTTCTGTATGCAATTCAAGAAGAACAAATATACATTAGTGCCCTGGGCAATATTTGCCTGCATGCAGATCACCAGAGGAAATTGAATTCTAAGCAGAGCAAGTACAAACAGTGCAAAAGTGCAGAGTGCTATCAGCCAGGGAGGGTGAGACGGCAGAGTAGTTGATGTTTTGACAGCATAAGGAAAAGAGGTTTAAAGGAAAATATTATTTTTTCCTTTGCCATATTTTGTTCTACTGCACAGAAACTGGGAGGCACCATAATGCATTGGCAATCGCCATATACACCAGTAACATCCATATTGCAGTAGCTCTTTCTTTACTGACACTCCTTTATCAGCATTTAGTACCCTGAGAGAATGTGGATTGCAGCTTTGGTGTCACAAGCCGTGATTATTTCAAGTAAGAGGAAAGTGTGCAGAGTTAGTGATGTTGGCTGTGTGTGAAGCTTGAATGGCTCCCATACATACTCCCATCCTGGGCAGGCTATGCTTTCACATGCACCTGGATTGTTCAGAGGTATATTTAAAACTGAATAATTCTGGGTTTAATACCTGGAGAGGAAAAAATCTCTGCTGGGAGACTGAGGGTTCACAATTCCTGCAGCTGCTTCTTGTCAAGGTCGGGTCAACACTGTCTTTTGACTGGTACATAGCTCCAAGTGTCAAGGTTTAGCATGCAAATGAGTTGCTGTGAAATAACTTTGCTGCACTTGCTCCAGGGGAACTGTCCACATACTTGCACTTGGCCTGCATCAAATATGAGATAATTCAAGCCAGATTAGCCATCAGTGTCTGTTCTTTGTCTATTGCACATAGTAATCTATGATTTTCATAACTTTGTAGTAGCCAGTATGACAACTGTGTCGTAATTCAGCCCAAATATAACATGGATCTAGAGTTTCTAATATGGACTCGTCTTTGTGCTGAGTCCTCAGTGCTGTCCTTTGAAAGAAGGACATAATGGGACTGTGAATGGCAAGGTTGCAGGCTTTGGAAAGAACAGGAAAACATCCTTTTAAAAAACAAAATTGTGGGGGGGCTAGACTGCCTTCCGATCTTTACTGCTTGTGAAGGAAAAGTGTGATTTCCACTTGATACTGAGAGCTGCCAAGAGAAAATAACTTCATTTCTATGCAGGCAGAAATTCTATTAAAGCTGAGAATGGGAACTCAAACATTTGCATTTACAGAAGTAGTTTCAGTGATACTGTGCACTCTGTTGGAGGGAGACTCAGTGCTGCTTTCAAGTGTCCCTGCTTATTTCAAAGATGGCACTGCTCTTCTAAAACAGCAGGGAGCAAGAGAAGAATTTTCAGTTGCTTGTAACCCTTTGCAAGTAATACAAAACCTTCTGTGCTTGTAAAGTCTGTGCCCCACCATTCAGGAAGGACACCCGAGATGATCCCTACTGGGGAAATATCTTGGTGGGACTAGGTGAGTACAAAAGGGAAAGCTACAAAAAGTCAGGCCTTGCTCCTTTACTCCTGAGAAGTAACAGGAGTTTGCTTCACAAAACCCCAAAAGCACTGCATTTTTGACCAGGAAGTTATACAGGACCCAGAGGATGCAAGATTTTACATGTCCCTAAGGAGGGGTGGAGGAGGAACCAGAGCTCAGTGCAGTTTTACTAGGCTGCAGTCGGCATGTGTGGAGGGAAATGCTATAAATCCATGGCCATGATTTAACATGAAGATTAGAGCTTGCTAGGAATTTTCCAAGAAAACATTTTTTTTTTCCATCAGAACTTTTCATGGAAACTTGTCACTTTGGATGAAACTTTTGCGTGGAAAAATTTCTGTGATCTGGCACTGAGTTCCTGTAGAGAGCCAGAGCAGAGAGCTCAGAATAGCCAATACCCCGGAGGGTAAAGCTTTTCCTGGGAATGCAGGAGATGTGTCTGCCAAACATGAGGTCTTGATTCTCAGGTTCCTGTTCCTTCACTGTTACAAGCTCTGACTACTGGGCTTTTGGCTGTCCTCTGTGGATGCCTCTTTTCAGGGGAAGGGGTGGAGGGGCGTCTCTCACTGTGCCCTCTTTTGTGTCCTGGTGCGGGAGAATTCGTTGTTGTAATCCTACGAAGGTTAGTGGGACGGGAAACAAGCTTCCCACCCTGTCCTAACGAGGTATTTTCACATGTTCCCACCATATGCAGTTTCTGCTGTACTGTAGCATGTTTATGGGCTGTGGGTCTGGCGGGATCTGATCTGCCCCGGTCCTGACCACTCAAACTGGTGGCCTGGCTGGAGAAACTGGGTTGTTACCCTCCTGCATCACTGCTTGGACTTCCTCTGCATTGGAACTGAGCTGTATCAGAACCATTTCTTTGCCAGCTTCGGTTTGGACCAGACGTTTCACCTGATGTCAGCCTTGAAACTTTTTCTCTTTTACTGTAATTTCTGATGTAGTTTTTAAGTGGTAACTCCTCAGTGGATCAGGCTGTGGAGACCCTGAGCCAGATGACTAGCTTAGCTCCACCAGCTAATGGTCTGTCTTGGTCCTCAATAACATTTAGTTTAAATAAAGTGGAACAACTGTAGGAGAACATGCTGAGGTACCTTTCTAGCCTAGCAGGTATGACCTTCTTTGGGCAGGTAGGACACGAGTTTGAATTCTCTCTGATTTGGACAGAGAGGACGTAACAAATAATGCTATCCTCAGAAATGGCTCTTTTCCCCACTGTTGCCCCCAGAATTATGTCTCTAATTTGAGACAACTTGTTAAAACCATGACTAACTCACAGAACTTTTGGTATTGATGAAAAAGTAATTTCTGAGGGGAAACTGAACTAATTTGAACGCTCCCGGGTTTGTGCTGTCCAGAACGAAAGTGCCCAGCAAAGAGAGAGTGAAGCAGCAGGCAAAGCAAATAAAGGTATGTGTAGGAGACTGGAGAAGACACTTCCTGTGTTTGCTTTGAAAGCAGCGATGTATAAAAATCCTTGTTTGTTTTCAGAAGGAACCTCTGGAGGAAAACAACTGTGGGCAAGAACGTGCAAAATGTAGAGCTAGAATTATCTGACTTTGTCCTGTCAAATGTTAAGCCAAACAGGAAGGTTTATTTTTCTCCCTTCTTTTTTCTTTTGGCAACTACTTCCCCCAGCTTCCTATGGGGTGGAAATGGGCAATAAATAGCAGGGTATCTAATGGCATCATTCCAGGCCTCCCAGCTACTGGTGTTGGCAAGGAAATGGCTCTCCTTTTGCTTCCTTCTTATTTTTAGAGTGCTGAGTTTTCAGGGGGTGGAGGGAGGGTCGGCTATTATCAGTGAGAGTCAAACCACAGTGGCTGCCTTCCGCAGAGCTCTCACCGCCCTGCCAAACTGGAGGAAGTTGGAGTCATATAATTCACACCACTAGCAGTTTTGCCTTGTAAGCGAGACTTCCTTTAAATCTAAAATACATGCACATGCATGCAAAACTGAGCTGTCTCATTCCTGCAGGACCCCTGCTTTAAATGTGTTCACATTTTTGTCTTTTGGCCCCTCCTTTTTTTTTTTTTTTTTTTTTTTTTAAAATCCCCGCTGCCACTTCTTCGAGTTTAAAAGTGCTCACTGGAGAGATGAATTGCAAACAGAACCGATGTTGCTCTTGGAAAAGTTGCTCAAAGAACGAGCCCTGGAGAACAACAGGCTGGAAAAAAAAAAAAAAAAGTCTTTGATTTGATGACTTCCATATAAAAATGATCTTCTCCAAAATTCTATTTTGAGCTTGGCGTGTGTTTGAAGTTGGTGGGGCTTTTTTGGTTTTGTTTTTCTTGTTTTTTAAAAAGAATTGTCAGTCATGCAAACTGTAGAAAATGCAACTGGGTTTATGCAAAATTGAGGGAATTGTTTGTCACGAGGTGATAAATAGAACCAAAAATACCAAAGACTGTTTCCAAGTTTCAGAAGTAAAGCTTTTTTTCCTGTGAAACTTTAAACACTATTCTTAGTTTTTGCACAGGGGTGCTTGATTTTCATTGTAAATTTGTATGCCAGCTCAAATAATTCAGAATTCATGCACACATGATAGGCTTATATTTCTATTTGGCTCTGGTGCAGAGCTTTAAACTAGAGAACTTCAGCTTGGTTTTGATTTTGACATCAACATTTCAAGCAGCCCTATTTCTACAAACTTCATACCAGAACTACTTTTTTTTTTTGCTCTTTGTGGCATATCCTGGACCTGGAGCAATCATGGCTGGAAGCTTTAATCTCCAGCAAGTCCCCTGGGTTGCTCCTTCCCCAAAGTGGGCTCAGGTGTACCAAATAGTTTAGGAAAGCTTTTCCAAGGCTCTTTCCTGGCTGTTGGTCTCATACATCTTGTTAGTAAGGGATGCTGTGGAGGTACAGCCTACAAACATGTCTGGTCTGCATTGTATTCTTCCAGGTTGTATGCAAATATAGGCTCTGAAATTTCTCCTAGCAAAGGAAAAACTGATTCCCAGACTAGATTTGTAACTTTACTTGAAGCCTTGAGGCACAAACAAGGTATGATGCTTGATACTAGAGGGAAAACCAGAGCAGAAATATCTGCTTGTACACGTTTGGGTTCTGCTGGTCCAGATTGCACCATGGAGTTTAATCACAGCAGAGATCTTTCAAATGTGGCCCTGGTGGTTTCTGAAGAACAAGTTCATAGTCATGAAGATGTCTCCAGGTGGTTTGCTAAGTCTGTGCTGACTGATCTAGCCCCTTGGGTATGTGTCAGGCTGGCATTTGGCAACACTTGAGCTGAAGCACAGAATTTTCCAATCACATGGTCCCAGGAGAACGGTTCCATAATCCACAGTAGCTTGTTGTTTCCGATAGTTTCTGATGCAAAGGCTGAGGAGGACCCTGGGATTGGCCAGTCTCGGAAAGTCATGATGCTGAATTGATGGTGCAAGTTTGTTTTCACTTGTGCTTTGTGTAGTAATGTGGGAACGTCGACTTGAAGCAATGACTTTTACATTGTTTGCACTTGATCTCCCACAGAGGTTCATTTTGAACCTGCTCACAGACGCATTTCTGCTTTTGTGTTACAATACTTTTGTACAAGCCTGTGCATTCTACTCAGTGTGAGATTATTTCCCCCCCCCCCCCGAAAAAAACCCATCCTCAGCTATGAATAAGTAGGAATATTTCTACAAGATGCTGCTGCTGATTATTTCTGGGAGAATACAATCTAATCACTCTGTCATTGCACTAGAACACTCCTATTTGTGTTGCTTTCTTGGCTGATTTGGGTTCCAAATGGACCTTTTCTCCAAGCTGTTTGATGCTATGAGCAGGTAAGCATGATAAATTCATTACAAACTTGCTTTACACTTGCCTTATGATGTTCTGGTCTTTCGAGTGTATTACAGACAGGATTTAACAGCCTTCTGTACTTAGTTCTCACTCATACCCACGGTATAATAGTCTTTTAGAAAGTGTAAATTGCCATTTATGACTGAGTTTGCAGTATCCGCAGTGAAATATTGCTTCTATCAAAGGCTCATTTATGATGTCGTTTCTTATTATAATGAGATTTAGCTGACATATCTTTAAAGGTTTAAGGGCTCTTCCCTCTGTCCTTTTGTCTCTGGTTTACTGGTATAAGCCATGATGTTTCCTGAGTGATAACATTAAATGTATTATCCACTTGGTGTGCATGAATAGGAGTTATGATAGAGGAACTCTTTTGAAAGTAGCTAATAAATCTCTTATCACTGTAAGCATGAGTGCCAAGACAAGGGAGACTTGGTCTAAACCACATTTAGGGATAATGTCTCTCTTGGATATCCATGGATGTTGTGATACAGGACCATTCTGAAATATGGTGCAATCTCTAGTGATTACCTGGCTAATTTTATGTCAAACGCACAGTGTATATTTTTCAAGATGGATCAGTAAGATCCATATAGGAACATGCAGCTTTCTGTGGAATACCATAAAAACAAGGATAAAGCACTGCATATGCGGCTTAAGTATGGCTGTTGAAACAAGGAATCTATAAATAGTGAGCAATTTAATGACTTTCAGGGTGAAAATATTTACTGGTTACAAAAAAAAAAAAAGGCAAGGAAAAATAGTTATGTTTTTTCCCCCCTACTGGGATGATGTGAGCTTATTTAATAAAGCATGTAACTTGGCACATGCAACTGTTAAATCTCTTTAAATATATCTTTGTTGCCTTCTAAGAAAACTGTGCAAACTGCCTTTTGTGGATCAATCACAACCAGTAGTTAAGTTCAGGTATTTTCCAAAGGTATCCTTTGGTCTTCTAAACAGGCATGGTGAGACTTTAGGGGAAGCGCTGTGGAAGATGATTTATTTTCACACCCTTTAACACCACAGTCCTTATCTTTCCATAGGAACAGGGTTCTGGATTTTCTCCAAGTGGAAATCTTCTACGAAAAGATGAGTCTTAAACCGTGCTTAAGGAAGCATCAGAGGGAAGAACATAAAAGCAGTGTGGCCAAACACTCAGTGATGTAGCTCCATGAGAGTTGGTGGGAATTTGTCCTGCTAACAGTAGGTCCCAGCCCAGCTAACACTAAGTCCCAGCCCAACACATGCATGGCCTAAAGATGCCATGCTGTTATGAAGTTGCTGGACCAGCACATTTGGCTGCCTCTGACACTCAGCTGCAGTTTGGGGTGGCTTGGACATCAATGCATGCAGAGAGAGTGGGGATCCAAGAAACTGGGATCTGTGTTAAGGAATAGACACAGCAGAATTTCTTCATTTCTTTATTATCCCACCCCCTTTTTCAGTTTGGTAGTTTTGATGGAGGTTTGTAGGCCAGGGGTTGTGAGCAAAATAGAGCTAATAGCTGAGGAAATCAAACAAATTGCATTTTAAAATAATAAAACTTGTAGATTCTGATTTAGCACAGTCTTCGACAGTTATGTTTGGAAAGTAGCAAATACTAAAGGACATTTCTGTCCCCTGAAGAAACACAGATATTATTATTTCTTCTGATAGACACAGTTTGACTGGCAATTACTGTGTTTGCATGCTACCTTCTCTAAAAGTGAAACTACTTAATGATTTGGAAACTCCTGTTTGCATCACCTTTGTGTGAATTCCCCCACCCTCCCCTCCTCCTAGTAAAAAACCAAAGAGCACAACCCTCAGGTGTGTCCAGAGGTCTCAGTGACCTGAACACAGGACAGATTCATGCTGCTGTAATTTATTTGAAGCCTTGTCATCTGCCTTTAGTGTTGCAGTGAGATGCTAATCTCCTCAGATTTTATGCACTGTTAGTACATGTAAAAAGCTGTCCAAAATGTTGGTATCACCATTGTTTCATGACATTTACAATGAATGTTTCAAAATGTATTTGCACTAGTTCAGAGTAGGTTTTACAAATTGATTTCAACCTTTGCAAATAATACTAGGAAAAAAGCTCAGGATAAATATTCAGGGGTTTGATTTTTGGATGTGGGCAGTACAGTGTGAATCCAGTGTGTAATAATTAAGTAAGAAGGTGGAAGTCCTGTGTGTTGAAAGGGACTTTTCCTGTGAGACCGGTTGGTTAATTTGGTCAAAAGTCTGTGGGATGGGAGAAATAAGCTTTCTGACGAAATGAAAAACTTAAATGAAAACTTTCCACTTGGGTTGAATTTCTAGGCTGTCTTCAAAAAACACTAAAACTTACTGAACTGAGAAAAGGGTTTAGTTGCCAAAACCAAACAAAATTTAACTCTGTATGTAAACTGGAAACTCCAATTAAATTGGAAATTGTTCATTTTCCTAAAATGCTTTTGTGTGGGTTGGGAAGTGGGGGTATAATTTCCTGACCAGCTCTAACAGAGGCTTGCAGTGCTGCTTCTTTTTATACTTGTAGGCAGCCGGAACTAGTGACTAAGATTTCGCTAATATTGCAAATTCTATGAGCTGGTTGTTTGTGAGCACGTAATTGACCTTTGTTGGCAAAGTGATGTGAAGATAAGGAAAGGGGAAGGATAGATTTCACGTCACTCCTTTTCTCTGGCTTGGAGGAATATACACCAGTGCAGCCTCTTGTTTTAGAAACCCTTTAAGTGCAGTTTGTAGTAATTATTTCAGTAGCACATAAGGCCATTGCATGTCTTACAGTATCTGCTTAATTGCACAGGTATGAACACAAAGTTATTCAGCAAACACCTTCAGTACTGAGAAGGCTCCTTATCTGCAGTGATCTGATAGTAAACAGTACATTTTTCTATAGAGAAGCCATGCCCCTAATTCATTACCATTCATGGATCCAGAGAATGCTCTTCCCAAGCAGCCTTCAGAAGATGAAACAAAGTAAAATATGAAGCAACCCATATTTCTCACTTCCTGCCATATCTTTTGTGTTTTCTTAGGAAGTGGGTTTTCTTCACAAGTGGAAAGTATCAATTTATCAATGACAAATGGGAGGAAAAAAGGTGGCCATTTTTTTCAATCGAATTAGGGTTATGTGTGTTCAGCTTAGGTTCTGAACCTAAATTTTCATCTAGATTTGAGCCTCCCTAAATCTGGTAATACCAAATGAAAATTTGGGTTTGTGGCAAAAGAAGTGTCTACCTGAATGTTGGCCCTCACTGGCAATTTCCACATAATTCCTGACTTTGTCCAGTGATGTGATGTAGCTGAATGACACCAGAGTTCAGCACAAAGCCACCAAGCACAGCAGTTGCAACTGAGCTTTGGAGCACAGTTTGGGTGACTTCTAGCCAGGTAGATGTCACTGGCAGTGGGAGAAATGCTGATGGTTACCAAGGGAAGGGGAAACAAAGTTTAGCCAAGTGGAGGGGAGGAGAGGTTCTGCTGTAGCCATTTGTTGTCATAAATATCCCAAATCCTTCTCATCTGTGAAGTAGCAAAAGATCCAGTTCTGCCTTCCCATAGACTTGTTTCTAAATGCTCCATCCACAGTGGCTCCAGTGACTGAGGAAACTGTAGGTGTGCATGAGTGGGTTACTGCCATGTGGCAGTGTTACTATTGTTTTATATCCCTCCCTGATACGGCTCTTGTGTGCTCAGTTTTGCTCATCTGGATTTTTTTTTGGCAACAGGTTCTGAAGGCAGTGTGTGTTGTACAAGAGCAAGGTTGTTTTTTTTCCTTCCATAGCAGGAAAGATCCAAGCAGCAATTTGTCTCCTTTAGGGTGAGGAAAAGGACGGACAATGCCGAGGTGCTGGACATCCTTCACCTACGCTGAAGTCAGCAGGAGCAATGCCTTCCTTGTGCTCAGAGGGCTGTGCCCCAAAAAGCATTTTCATTTCAACATGGCAGAGGCAGGAGCTGAGAACAGGCTGTTTTTCTCATTGTGTTTATTCAGCCGTCTCTCGTTTCTGGAGCCCGGGTTCAGGAGTAAGGTACCGCGCAGTCAGCTTCTCAACTTGCTGATGTTTGCACTCGCCTTCCCCTGTGACTCATTCCAAACACATCTCGTTCATTCAGGAGGGTAATTTTCTATTTCCACTTTGGTGCGCTTCTCCTCCTCCTCCTCTGCCCCCTCCTTCCAGATCTAAAATGTCCTGTCAGCTGCTGTTTATCTGATGGTTCAAATGTCCATGCTTGGTTTCTTTTTCCCCGTCGCTACGGTTTCTCCTTCCGTTCCAAAGGCTGTTTTAGTTGTCATTTCTATTCCCTTGTCAGCAGCATTCTTCATCGTCTCTGGCTCGGGCAGTCTGTCTACATCGTTTTCTTTAGAGGTGTTTTTGTGCTAAATGAGTGCCTCCTAGGAAGCCCAATGTAGCATAACATAATTAAGTGACAATATATGAGGTGCCAGTCCTTTACCAGGCAGTTAATGACTGGCTGGAAGATTTACAGACATAAGGTAGAGTCACAGGAAATTTAGCACTCCAGCTTGCAGTTAAAATGACAGGTAGAGGACATTTGAACACCCCTATATTCCAAGTGTATACTAAATTAAACTTAGCCAGTGGTCAACTTGCTTATTTCTCCATTACATTAAATGAATGTTAAACTTATCAAGGCTGTAAGATGTTACATGGTAACACTGGCTTTGGGGAAGGGTATCCCTGAGTTGTCTAGGCAAGGCGGAGGGTGGCAGCTGCCTTAATTTTAATTCCATGACTTCCAGTAATGGCATGGTAATCTGGGAAGATTTGACTTCATGTTCTCATTGCTTCCCATCTTCATTTCTTTAGCTGCAATGTAGTGTACACTCATATTCCCAAAATGGCCTGTGTATTCTTTATCCCCGATGCCAACAAGGTTTGCCTTAGCAGTGTGCTCTGGAGGTCGTGCCTCCAGCTTCATGACCCACCTACTGATGCATCAGCCAGGGCAAAGAAAAGTGCTTCCCAGCCCTGCCTCTGTCATCCTCAGATTCTGCCTTTTTCTAGGCCCAAATCAGTGCTCTGGCTCTCTGGCAATCCTTTGCAGTTTGCAGAAGTGAAGCACGGGGATGTAAAAAATAACTCCATGCTTTGTTATTTTTAGGTGTCTAGATACACTGTAAATGGATATATGCACCCCATTTGCCCCTTCCGCAGCCCACATGGAAAGAAATGTGAAGATTGTTTACCTTGGTTTGGGTCTTACTTTCCGTATTTGAAATGTTTCCAATGGGTTCTATACCTTTAAACATATTGAATATGAGTTTTCAAGGCCAGGGTGAATTATTCTAACAGGGCTTGTGGGAAGTGTGGGCATGTGGCACAACACAGAACATAGGTTGTGTGATTGAGTGATATCTGTTCACATTCATCCTTTTTAAAGAAAGACGAAGGGGAAAACCCCCACTATCTTTGAACCATTGTCTGCAAGATTATTCCAGGTAGGGTACCGGATCTACTTTTTTCTTTTTTTCTTTTTTTTCTTTCCCCCAGTTTACTGATGTTTCCACTTATGACTTTTCTTTTTTTTTTCCTTCTTCCCTCTTTTTGGTAGCAGATTTCTGCGGCCACTAAGAGGTACTGTTGATACAGCTCTAGTTACCACTGTTTAGTTACTGAAATAGAGATCTTTCTGTGTACTCTTTGCATATTTGAGCTGCTCTTTCATTGTATCCTTTTACTTCTTGTTGGCTTTTTGTTTTACTATTATTTTTGTTTTAAATGAGCAGGCTGTTTGCATTAGCTTATACATTCACTCAGCTTTATGCCATTCAGCTTCAAGTCCATTGACAAGCCGGCTGAACATCACACACAGTGACATAAACCAGCATCAGCAGTGCAGGGTGCTCAGCCCCCGCTTTCCTCTCCCAGATGCTGCTGCAGAAGGTGCCAGATGCTCTATCTGTGTTTCAGACCACGCTGATAAGGTGTTGTGGTGGCTTTTCTAATGCCTGAGGGTGATGGGCAGGCACTCTGCACCTGTCTGCAAACACGTGCCCCACCCACAGATCACAGTTCCTGTGGCCATCCCTGGCCTTTAGCAAAGGGACATTATCCCTGGAAACTGCAATGGCATCTTTCCTGGCACGTGGTGTTTCTGTGGGGAGGGAGGTGTGATGAGATAGCCCACAGAGCCTTGGTCTAACTTCCTGCTGAATGAAGGTTCAAGTGGCTTGTGCTGTGAGTGTGTTTCCCTGCAGGACACTCACCCTTGTGTCATCCTGCTCCTCCCAGGGAAGCCAGGGCACAGCTCCAATTTTCCTTCCTGGTTGCTCCTATTTTGATTGACAGTTTTGGAACGCTTTTAGCTGTGCGGAACAGGTTTGTCTCAAGGGCTGCATTTGTTCTAGCAGTGGGGTGAGCCATCCTCCGTGCTGGGTCTTCCTGCCTCACCCAGCTGTGAAACTTCATCATTACGAAGGCTTTGTGGGATGTACTGCGTTTCTCTGTGCACCTGGGAGGGTTCCCCTATAAACTTCCTGAATATAAATTTGTCATTAAATTAATGACTGCAGATAGCTAATAGCTACCATAAGGCATGTATTTAATACATCTTGGTGTTGTTTGTACTGGACACATCAGAGATGTGTGAAGAGCATTTCCTTGGTGTTAGCTCATCTTTGCTCTTTTCTATCTGTGAAGTAGTCCAGTTGAAATCATGCTTGTGAATTTCTGGTCTTTTATGTTAAAGATTATTATTTTTGTCTTGAAGTTTTCTCTCTGAGTTCCACGTAAACAGGAAAAAAAAAAAAAGGCGCCTTAATCCAAATGAACATCTTCAGGAACTAGTTCTGCTATGGGAAGAAGTTGGGATATTTTCAAAAAATAGAAGTAAAGATAAAAGTTTGTGAAAGTTTAGTAAACTGAGTTTTAGGAACGAGTCTTTTCAGGTTTTCCAAGTGTCATTAACTTGCTATCGAAACATGCTCCAGACTCGGATAACGTGATGGTATTTAAATGCCTAAGTCCTACAGAATCTAATGCCAAAATGGCTTGCAAATTTCAGCTTTGGACACTTTAGGAATTTCCTTCTTTTTCCCTTCTCCCATCCTGTTTGTGGGTGCCTGTACTTAAATAAAATTTTCTATTATCAGCTCTTTATAGAAGGGAGAAGTTGCTGTGGATCTCTGCTTTCTCCCAGGCTGAACCTGTTTCTCCCCCCAACATATTCTGTATCTTTTGCAATTGCTTCTTGACCCCCACACGTTTGATTCCTTTAATTTAGCATCAGTCTACCTGCATTCATTTTGAGCTCTCAGCGTTGCTGTAGGCCACAGTGGGATTTTCCTTGCTTTACCTGCATGATCACGAGGAATATCTGAACTCCCAGGAGAGTCAGACACTCAAAGGAAATGTGTCCAAATGCATGTCAGTGTAATTGCCGAGTATGTGCACGTGTATGTCGCTGCCCTCTCCTGCATAGAACAGGTACTGCTCCAAGACGTGCCCCGGGCCATTTCACTGGGAAACCCAACAGCTGCCGAAGGGAAAGGGCCTTGTGGCTCTGCCCAGGGAGATGTTCCTGCTGTCTCTGTGAAGCTCAGGGTGCCTGTGGTGAGCACTTTAGAGATAGCATGGCCAGGTCTGAAATCCTGACAAGTTCAGTGCGTGTTTCCACAAAATCAAGAGTCCTTTGAACTGAGCTCATTTCTAGCTGCAGCTGAAAAGGGCGCTCAGAAATCTGAGTGCTCTTTGTTACTCTCTGGAAAATTTGCTATCTGTTGCCATGTGTCTATAGGACATTGTTGAAACCAACTGAGTCATGGTGCCTGGAAATGTTAGGAGGCATATTGAATAGCAACAGAAAGTTAGGGGTAATCACAGCAGAACTAGAAGTTCTGTTTAGTTCCAAGGCTATGAATACAACAGCTGTGCAAGAGCCACAGGGCAGGGAGCTCCTACAAGGCAGTGCCAAGTGGAGACCAGATGGTGTGAGGGATTGGTAAAGCGTATGAAGTCATCTGCCTGTAGGTTATGAATTCGAGCACAGCTCAGGATGTTATGCTGGCTAAAATGTATGATTATCTGCACTGGTACTGGACTGGACTTTGAGGTGCTAGCAAGTAAAACTGAGCAAAAAAGGCCTCTAGTGAATGAAGAAGCAAAGGCCAGTGTTAAGACTGATGAGAAGGTCTAGATTTCCAAAGAAGTAGCCATTTCGGTACGGAGAGTTTTGCAAATTGTTTAGGGAGTGAAGGTAGACTCTTTTACAAAAATGCTGCAAAAAGAAGAGGGGAGCGGGGAAGAGGTGCCCTGCTTTACTAGCACCAACTGGTATCTAGCATCCTCTGAGTCCTTGGACAAAAGCTTCATTCAAGACTGAAATGTATGAGCCAGTCTTAGCATAGAATGTACTTTTATCCTTTCTTTCAGGTTAGAGTTGGATGTGGGAATGGGATATAATCAGGCTTCTACAACTCAGCCAAACACTTGGTTGTAGAATGAATCATCGAATGGTTTGGGTTGGGAGGGATCTGAAAGATCATTTGGTTCCAATCCCCCTGCCATGGGTAGGGACACTTCCCATTAGACCAAGTTGCTTAATGCCCCGTCCAACCTGGCCTTGGTCAATTTCATGCTGCGTGAAATTAAACTGTATCTTGTCTGGAAACAGGTAGATATTCATAAATGAGAGGTAGCTTTAGGCTGGAAGAAAGTTGTAGTGTTAGCAATTGACTTTTGATTGCCGGAACTGTTTCTCTAAAGACTCTATTCACAGTGCAAGACAGGCAACATTCACCCTGACAGACTGAGATGGAAAAGGTCACTTTGAATGCTTTGTATCCTGGGCTTGGAGTCACTGGGATGGGAATAGAGGAGAGGCTATTATTACTCTTCTGCCTCTCAGCTGGGCTTTAGCAGCTTCCCGTTTTGCAGGTGCTGGATGGTGCTAAGGTGTGTTGGAGAGGTGCAACACTCCTTCAGGGTCACTCCGCAGGGCTAGAGGCAAAACCACCAGGGCAAAATGGGAGGGGAAACATGCCACATTGCCCATGGATGTGGAGGTTCAATCTCCATGGTCACATCTAGGCTGAGCCTCCATGTGCAAAATACATGAGGTGACCGTGGCTATCATCTGTGACCTCTGGTTTGGGAAGATTGGGAATTAGGGATGGTGAGGGCATGTTTGGGAAAGGTTGAATTCAGTAAGTCATTGCCAAATGGCTTGTCCTCTCCATGACTGACAGATAAGAGGGAGAAGGGTGATGGTTCAGAATGGAAGGGTGACAAAAATGTGGCAAAATGAACAGCTTGTCTTAAGCACTTTTAACTACAAAAACAGTCCCCTGTGATTCTTGCAAACATCTGCCACCAAATTTGCATCTATGCTGACAGCCAGATGCTGAGGTTTATAATCACACTGAGATAAAACAGCACACCCTATGTTCTAAGCACCCTGCTAACCAAGCCTGACTTCTGTGTTCATCTATTGTGCTTTTAAAAAAAAAATATTGTTGTTGTTGTTGTTATTATTTTTATGCTTTATTTTGCGCTTTGGGCTTGTTTCCCACATTCTTGAGCCCAGCATGTCTAAAAGCAGTAATTTTTTCATCTGACAGAGCTTTGCATCTAGTGTTTTGGGGCAGTGGTGGAGCACAAATCTAGGAAAAAAAAATAAAAATTAGTGATCCTTTTGGCACATAGTAAGCTCCAAGCATTTTTAATTTTCAGCTCAGACTTCTCACTTTATGTAGGAGGATGACTTGAAATGTTCTTAGCTTTACCCCACAGATTAATCCAGGCATTTGTACATGTTGTTAATATGGCCAGCCACTGGAAATGAAGCAACTTAGGTGAGTTCTGATCTCCAGAAGGTCATGGTGGTTCGTCATGATCAACTTGCAACTGAATAAAATGGCATCAAATCTGATAAATGCTGTGTTTGATGTCACAATATTTGGTGAAATTTTGCTCTGGAGATAATATAAAGTAGTTCTTAATTATATTCGTCTACTGTGTGACTTCAGCAAGTGGTATAGAAATACGCAGTGTTTTCCACTTCCTCTTGCTGTTTTCATGGCTATCACATGGAAAATGCTTTTGGGATAATTCTGCGTGAGGGACAACTTCAGAGAATGTAGGTGTGACAAACAAATTGTCAAGAGTTCTTTGAGATATGAGGGAGGAAGAGGTGAACAGAAATTAACACCTTTCATGTCAGTTGACACAAATCTTTGCTGACCAGAAACCACAGAATAACAAATCACACAGAGTTACTTGGGATTAAAAGCTAAGTTTCTACTTATCATGTTGCTGCCCATTTCATGCCACTTACGTGTGCCTGTATCTTAAATTGGTGAATATTTCCACATATTCTGATTTGGTTTTTTAAGAGGTAATTTTCTCACTATTTGGAGGTTTCACGTTTGGTTCTAGAGGAGTTAAAGTGATTTCTGTATTTGGGAAGGTATGTACAATAAGGCTTGTATGACCAAGTGTAGTTGCCTTTCTCTTTTGGGAGGATAACAACAATTTCCTTCCAACCATGAGGTTTCATTTTCTGATACATCAGCGAGTCACATCAAAAATGTTGAAGTTCAATTAAGCTAAAGAGAACTGAACACAGTGTCTAAGGTTCTGAACGTAGGAATAGCAAACAGAGGCGTGATCTCTCCTATGATGCTTGGGCCTTTGGAACAGAACATGCCAGAAATATCGCCTGCCTTTGTTTTTTGGCATGGCTAATAAACCGCTCCAGTCAACTGGATGTTCCTTTGGAAGGTTACAGTAAATCATGGCCCTGGATATAAGCCAACATTTTCTTCCGTGATGCAAATCTTGAAAGGTACAAAAATGCCGTGTTGTGCTATTCTCAGCTACGGCTTCCTTGTAGGCAAAGTCTGCTCCCAAGTAAGGGAGCCACAAGAGGGCAATGGGTCTTTTATACAAGCTGGATGGAGCCAAAAAAATGAAACCTCCCCAGAAGTCAAACAGTTAATTCCTTTAGACAAAGGTAGAAAGTAATTTAAGGAAAAGCAATTGCGTGAAAGCAGAGGGGTGTAATCCCAAAGAGCACTGTTCAGGTCTGCAGACTTGCTGATAAATAGAGCTGTGTGTTTGTTATTTGCTTAGTGGCTTTGGAAGAGTTCTGTGCTTATAATCCACTTCTTAAGGGAAGAAGTCTCAGTTCTTGTACTCTTATGCTCCTGTGCTAGATTTATGAGCAAGCTTACTGCACAGTGGGCACTTGGAGCGGATCTGGATGTGCTCAGATCCAGATGAGAGCTACTTACCCAGTCTCTCAATTCCAGTGGCACGTCCCCCTTCTCCTCCTTCTTTCCTCACCCTCCCTTTTATTTTTTCCCCCTTTGCTTTAAGGTATGAACAAGGTTTTTTTAAATGGTCTGAAGTTTGGCTTATGGTCATCCAGGAAAAATTCTTAAACTACTGAAAGAGTACAAGCATCTCATATTTCAACACTCCCTGCTAAAGAAAGATTTAATTCTATATATTCCCTGTATTAGGTGATGCTTGTTTTAATGGGGCTCATACAGGTCTGTAGAGGTCAGCTGTGAAGAAGGAAGCGTCCATAAGCCTTGTTACATTGGAACTAAGATTGACCCACGAGGGTGTCTCACGTTCTTTCTCACTTTTTATTGCCCCTCCACTCTTTTTTCTCTGGAGCAGGTAGCTGAAGGGAAAGGAATATCTGAAATTGGTCACCGGAGTGGAACAGTTTAGTCCTCCCCATTTTATCTGGGCAATTTGTGTCCACAGAGAAGTGGTACTGAGCTGTCCTTTCCCATAGCAGCCATGCCAAGCACAGAGCCCTGGGAGCAGGTTTCCTTGAGCAAGGAGGAAAGCACTGGACACCAGAGCCTGGTGTTCCAGAGAGGAACAGTCTGGCTGCAAATGTGCTGGGTAAAGATCATGAAGTATTTATACTCCACAGGCTGCTGATGGAGCTGCAAATGGAACAGGGGATTGTTATTGTGAAGCTGTTTTGTATAAGTGTCTATGCTTCTCTATATTTCCAGGGTACACAACATGTGTAAAATATCTAGCTTCTTTCTCAAGTGTCATCTTTTGGGGTTTCTTTTCAAGAACAGACAACAAAAACAAAGGTGCTATGTGAAGGAAAAGGTGGCTTTAAAGGGTAAGTATTTGGGGAACAGGGAAGGAACTCATGATTTGTCAGATAAGTAATTGTCCTTTGTAACAACAAAAATTTAAATTATTATAAAATTATATCAAGGATTGAGGTGTATTATATTTATATTTTTAAATATAATTGTTTTCATCTTTTTTTTACATTATGAAAACAAATAGCAGCTTACAGAATAGTTTTGGAGTTTAGAATCAAATACATTATTACTAGGCATGGGTAAAAGTTTAGGCTCAGACTGAATTACATGGAATTCCTTTGCTATGAAGGTTGATCAGCTTATTTTTGATGGAGAATGGTGGGACGTGAGCACAGGGTAGTCCCTTCCTTTTCTATAGTAGGTGCTGGTGTGGCACAGTGACTTTTTTTGACACCTACACATATGTGCAACATACAAAAAGAAGCCCATTCCTCCCTCACCCACTTGTAGGAGGTTTCAGAAATGGCAGTGTGGCAACACATCTGTGGTACTGCTGACATGGCTGTAACTGAGCAGCACTGTGGTGGAAGAACAGCCTTCAGAGAATCTTTATCAAGTTTCAAGACTCATGACAGTTGCTAATTTTGGAAAACTTTCAGTGAAGCACTTACCAGCTCTGCTGAACTTTGGTTTCATCTATTAGTAATTACTTCCAGAAGTCAGCCTGAGTGAGAAAACGAAATCTATAGCCGTCTCCTGACCAGGACTATGGTTGTGTGAAAAAGGGCTCTGCTCTGTTTTAGAGCTCCAGGCTGGGAATATGGTCTGATCTGGAAAGACAAGCTGGGTAACCAGGCAGTGTCACTTCATCCCTTTGTCACTTGATGACAAGTTTAATATCTGCAAATTATTTTCTCCTTGCCTAACTTCTCAGAGCAGAGTTTCTTCAACTAATTTCTGAAGCAGCCAGTCCACTGATAAGCCCAGAAGGTCCCTGGCAGCATGACAGTGTTTTCTACTCTTGTTTTGCCTGTTACATAAACTTACTCATGAAATCCTGTGAGCTGCTTTAAGTAGCTGGGAGACTGAAGTGGGGTAAAACCCAAATGATCTCCTGGGGCAGTGGCCCTTGATTTGGCAATATGGATTGGTTCAGCCTCAAACCAAATCATGAGGGTTGATCTTTTGGCATTGGTTCATTGGCACGATGAGATCACTTGCCATGGGGCTGAGAGCAGATCCTGATGGTGAGTGTGCTAGAAAACTGAAGTCAGCACAAGAGCTGAATGTCTATTTGGATAAAAACATGTTTGATAACAACATGGAGCCTGGTCGGGTGGGTCCCAACCTGGCTGTGTTTACCGATGTGTAGAAAAACCATTAAAGGTGTGGAAGCATGCCTAGGAGTCTCTGATTATTGAGGAAGAAAGAAGTATTTATGTAGCTTTCAATGACCTTGTGAGTCAAGCCTTACTCTATCATTAAAAAAAAAAAAAAAGGCAGGAAGGAGGTGAACTTTCTTGAATTTCAGGTTCTTTTTTAAATGAGTCAGCACAGTCCAATCTGGACTGTGATTAAATGCCTTTAGCCAGGAGACTTAAAGAAGAAACACATACAGTTTTGCCAGTCCCCTTCCTCCATCCTGCAGTTGTGCCATTTCTGTGCCTGTGATTTTTGCAGGCCTGGCAGACGTGCATTCATGTGTCCGTGTGTCTGTCCGTGTGTGTGTGTGTGTCTGTGTGTGCACACTCTCACATGCACACCTGTCCTGCGCCGCTTGAGTGTGATGGGGTGATGCAGAATCTGCTGCCTGGCCTTGTCAGAACTTGATAGCTCTCTAAACATTGTATTCCATGTTGCCATAACAGCAGGAAAATAGCAGGGGCTATTGGATTACAAATATAGCTGAAGCTTTGGGGAATAGGAGCATTTCTAAATGACTTGAACCGATGGCAGAGCATAATTCTCATAAATAAATGGGGACATAATTACTGAACACTAAAGGGATTTTTGCCTGCTGCAAAGCCTTGCTAGACAATTATTATACTAAGGGATTATCTTTTAACAGAGCACAGTTATCTTTTCTGTTTGTTTTTCTTATTTTATTGTTCACATAAGCCAAGGGAAACACGAAACATTCTAATTGGTTGTGGATCTTTCTACTGAATAAGCTCTAGTTTTATTCAGAAGGTTTTCATGCAATACATTCCTATGGAGGAAGTTTAAGGATGAGGAGAGAATTTGACAAGTCTGTTTTACAAAGCCACCTCAGTGAGGATGTGAAATGGGGAAACAAACAGATCAAATCATGTTGAACTGATTCATAAGTGGTAGTCGCAGTAACTCTATAAAAGAAATCAGGCTCCCTCTGTTTCTACTGAAATAAGGAACATTAACCTTTTACCTCTGCCTCACCTGCCTCAGCTTGCAAATCTGACAGCTGCAAATAGTATTAAATGTACCCACTGAGTAGTGATGTAGTGATTCAAAATAAAATACTACTTTGTCATGTTTACTGTCTTTTACAAGACCTGTGTTTGCTGCATACGCTTTGCAACAGTGAAACAACTGCCAATGCTACATGGTCTAAGTTCCAAAATAGTAGGAAAAAAGGAGACTCTCTAAAAATTCTGAAGACATTCAAGATGAGTAACAGATGGCAAGAGAACTCAAAAGGGACAGGCAAGAGAAAAAATTACCTTGCTGAAAAATAAGTGGAGAGTGGTTAAGGCAGAGGGAATTATAAAGATAATTTAGTCTCTGACAATTGGGCAGAAAACAGACTGCAACCGAGAGAGATGAGAAAAGGCAAACCATCCATGGTGAGGGAAGGGCGTTGCAAGATGCACGTGCATGAATGGTTTTAATCAATGAGGAAAAAGAACTGGTAAAGAATGAGGAGAGCTGAATGAGGAGTAATTTTTGTGTGCTTTAGAATTTGTTTCTCTATAGAAATCTGGTTTTCAGTCCATTTTGTGAGAGATGGAAGTAGCACATGCAGACAGTGGAAGAAAGATAGTGACAGAATTCATCTGGACAACTATCTTGTCATATAACCTTTCTAAATCCAATTTTGATGGCTTGCTAAGCTCCCGTAGGAGTTTTAAATTGGAAAGTAATACTCTTCACTTATTTTTCAAAGCCCCAGAGACAGTAATATTTGACAGGGATGGAATGAACCCTGCTTAAACTTATTATTTCTAGGTCTCACCTCAGTTCCGTTGGCTCAGCATGAGTTAATCATAAGGCAGGAACTGCACTGACTTTGATGGAATCCACTGGCGACACTTGAAAGATCAGGGCTATTGCTTGTGAAGTGCTTTAGGATCAGGATACTGCTGTAAGGTGAAAAGTAGCAGGTAGTGTAGATTCATAATCTGGCGTTTTAGGAGGATGTTGAGCCCGGCCTTGCTAGTCAGATCCTGAACTCCTTCAAGGACAGAGTTTCCCCAGCCTCCCTGGGCCAACTTTTGTAGTGTTTGATTAGATTTATGGGAATGGTGTTTCAGTAGCTGGTGTGCCCCATGAATGGCTGCATTGTGCTGTGCAGCCTTGACCTTTTCAATATTCTGTCATCTAAATGCTGGTCCCCTCTTCAGAGCTTCAATAGGTCCTGGAAAGAGTGAGGCTGTGGGGAAAATGTAGACTGAAGAGACAGGAGTGTGATTCATTGTCCTACACCACTCAGTATGAAGGATATCACTCTGATGCAGCTCTCTGAGTGATTGCAATGAGGATGTGCTCAGGGAGGCTGAAGGTGAGCAGCTCTCTGCTCGTGGTCTTTCAGAGGCCGCCTGTGCAGAACAGCGTGGCTTGATAAAAAAGGTAGGAAAGAAGGTGCTCACCTTCAGCAGCAAAGGTAAGACTCT
Source organism: Acropternis orthonyx (assembly GCA_035583155.1). Classification (NCBI taxonomy): domain Eukaryota; kingdom Metazoa; phylum Chordata; class Aves; order Passeriformes; family Rhinocryptidae; genus Acropternis; species Acropternis orthonyx. The sequence continues at coordinate 5,223,153 of JAWWEU010000125.1, forward strand.
GATCCTCAGGTGCTGGGAGCTGCTGGCAGGATGAATGATGTTCTGGGGAACAGATCATCCTTGCTGTGTGCCCAGTAAAATAACCCTCCTTGGTCTTTAGCTGTTATTGCAATAAAGAAAGATGATAATATTTGCTTGTAGAAAGTAGCTTGTTTCTTGTCAGGGTTTGGTTTCCTTTTTAAATCACCCTATAATGTTGCCTCAAATTCATGTTAGTGAACTCTGAAGAAAGCTTGGAAGTTATGTAGGAGAGCAAGCTCACCTGAGTGCTGAGGCCTTGGATCCATCCAACTCTGCCTCCTCCTGTCTCCTTATTTAATGCTGTATCATTATTACTGAAATTGGTATCATTCCCTTTGGCAATCCTTGAGTTCCTCTTGACATGTAAAACCTATTCATTGGCACAGTGTATAAATAAATGAAGCAGTAACTGTGAGGGGAAAACGGAATTTTAACATTTATGTGATAAGTAAGTGACTAAGCGCCAAATTCCATGTAGGATCCCTGATGTCAGGAAAACTGGATGTTTTTTCTCTTGCTTGATCAGTTTCTCTGGCCTTAGGAAACTCACTCCACCTTTCTACATCAATTTTCCGAATGGTGAAGATATGTTAATAATCTACAGCAAATTGTACTTTGTTGTCTTGAGAGACGTGTAGAGGAAGTCATGTTGTAGTTGTGTAGTTTTCCATTAGCTGGGAAGTGCTAGAAGTTGGACAATAAAGTGTCAGTGCAGCATCAGTCAGTTTTCTCTTTCTGAGTCTGTAGTCTTGCTCCCAAACAGTATGTAAAGAACATTTGAATGCTTTGCTTTGCAACAAGTTGCCAAATGCCAAAATTGTTAGCCCACACTTTTTTTTCCTACAAGTTTTAATTCTGACATCATTGAGACCATCAGTGCTTACTGAATTCTATATTGTGTTTTCTGGTTTTTTGTCCTCGACATGGCCTGTGACTCTTTTGCTGTGTGTTTTTCAAACCCTGCTTTGCATACTAACTTGTGAATTTTCTTCTTGTGTTTTTTTTTTTTTTCCCCCCCATGGCACTTACTACTGCAGGAGCCATGCTGGGAACCAGTGTTTGAGTTTTGTGGTAGTTTGGAAACTTGAAAAATGTTTCTGTTCCAAGCCAGCATATTTTCTATGGAACAAAATTCTGAATTTATATTTTGGAAGAGCTAGAGGAGATGCTCATCTATATGTGTATACACACACATCTGTTCGTGCAAATATAAACCACTTCATTAAAAATATTTAGCTTTGATGATTCTGATTGCAATTTTTGTTAGGAAGTTGAACTATTGTTACTCTTCAAAGGTCAAACTGCTGCAATAATAATAATAAAAAACTCTAAATATTTAGATTTTTGGTATTAAATATTGCTGATATTACTTGGTAATTAATCTGTGTGTATTTGGTATTTAAAGACAGACAAACAGAAAGATTTGCCTGTATTATGCTGTAATAATAGGATCCTACCTTGCCTGGTGAGTCTGGGAACCTGCCATGCATGTAACCAGAGGACTTGAGGAATTTAGCAGCTGATAGGGGAGGTAACTCAGTTTATTTGGTTTCTGCTGGAAGGCTCAGAGGAGTTAACGGTGCTGCAGTGTGTGTGCATTCCACTGAAGTGTTCTGGTGGAAACTTTTTGATCAGCTTGACTAACTATATGCATAGTCCATCCTCCCTCTCCGGTGATTCCTACTGCTGAAGGCAAAAGTGTTGGTGGTTCAGTCTAAGATGTTGACGGCAATGGGATTGGGACAGTTTTCCAGGTTGGTGTGCTGTCTCCTCCTCCTGTACCTGCCGTCTCTGGAGCACTGTTACATACGTGCTTGATGCATGTTACTGAGTAGTGGAGGGTTTGCAGCAGCAGTGGGAATCAGCAAGAGGCTTAGTCTTTGCTCCAGTGGCTTTGCAGGGCAGCTGGGAAGCTGCCTTAATGAGAGAAGGGAAGATTTATATTGGCTCAAAGGGAGCTTGGGCTGCCTGTCCTTGCGTGACTGGAAGGAAGGAGGGTGGGAGCAGGAGGAGCGCTCTGTGATTGCATGTTTACCTTTACTTGGCCCAGACTTAGGTGGCTGTAGAGAAAAGGAGATAACGCAGAATGGCTTAGAAATCCTATTTCTCTCTCTTCCCTCTCCAGCCTCTGGAATTCAGTGCTTTGGGAACACTTCGACTGATCTCGCTGTTTCATCTTGAAGCTTGTGTGCATGTCTTTTAAGTGTAAGGATGTCTGTAAGAAGGACTCTTGAGATGTGACTGACTTCAAATGCTGGAAAACCTTATGTACTTTGCTTGCATTTTCTTCAGTCTTCTTTTGTTGTTTTTTTTTCCCCCCCCTTAATATTAAGACTTCTAACTACATTTCATCCTTACACTTACTCCTGTCATTCCTCTTTTTACTGAGAAAACAAGGAGTGGGAGCATTTGTAGTTGAAGATATGCAGACTTTACTCATATCTGCTTTTTCTTGTGCTGGTATTACTTCTGTCCCGTGACCTTTACCACAAATCAACAAGTGTTCATTCCTAAATCTAGAATATTCTTTCAAATAAGAAGACTCTCCTTCAAAAACTGCAGCATTTTGGCACACAATCCTTTGCAGTCATTCTCTGCCTGTGAGCGTGGAACTTGTATTAAAAGCGAAGTTTGCGGTATTAAAGCGGAGCCTTCCATGAATTTCAGAAGCACAAAAGGTTGTTGTGAATCCTGTGACACGTTTGAGTCATTCTGGCAAAGCACACTCAAACAGATGCTAATTCCAGTTGTAGGAAAGGACAAGCAATGTGTTTATAAAGGGAAGCATAATGAAGACCTGCATATTTCACGATATATCACGTGCTGCTCAGGTGCAGAGGCGAAAATTCAATACTTTACAAGTGCGTCTGCCCAAACTGGAGCAGAGGTAGCTATTTTGCATCTCACCAAAGTGTGTTTGATCTTGGAAGTTATAGAATATTTGTTTTATGACTATGAGAGTGCCAAGAAATTCTTTGAAGCAAAGTCTGTAACCTCGGAGGCTGAGATGGAATAGGATGAAACAGGAAAGTTACTGGAAGATGACATTGTTTGGAAAAAAACCCCCAACAAAACCCCCTAAACTCAAACCCAACAACCTTCCCCTCCAACTCTTTTTAAGCCTGCTCCTTTTAATTATATTGCCTGTCATGACTCTAATTCCCTAAATTAATTATGGTGACTGATATGGTGTCTGAAATGCCTTTTCCAACGTGCATATGATTTGATGGATTGTGATTAATTGAAATATAGAGGTCTGAAGTTTGATAGCCTGTGAGGTACAGTTTGTGATACAGCCTCAGCTTCCATTTTTTTATTGAACTGTCTTTCTGAATGTCATTAGAATATTAGACCCAGAGGGAGACCGTATAAATGACAGATCACTACTGAATGAAATTCCAAGTTTTCCTTTTTTCCTCCCAGACTGAGGTAGCATATTGCACTACTACCCTGCCTGTTTTTACAGGCAGAAAAAAAACAGTGACAAAAATTTCCAGTTTAAAATGATATTTGTGTGTGCAGTTTGCTGTACTATCCCCCTCTGTGGACTTGCCTGGGTAGCACAGTGTGTAAGTGTAGCTGAAATTATTAAATATGAATACGTATGTCAGTCCCTGTGAGGGGCTTCTGGTTTTGTCCCTTGCTTTTGGCTATTGAGTTCATCCCCCTCCAGTCAGCCATGTGACACCATGCTGGAAACGTTCTGTAGAGGGAGCTGAGAATTGCTTCCAATGTCAGACTTGCCTAAATGATTTCCCTTCTTCTGGTATTTAGATCTGACCAAAATATTTCTTTCACCCCTTCCCTCTCAGTAAAGTAGGTTTTGGGCAGCTCTGTGAGAGACCTTGATAACTTGAACAAGTTGATTTGATTAACTCTAGTTCCAAATAATCCTACAGTGAGGAGGTGGGATTTTTAGGGCTGGTATGTGTGGTGGGGTTTTTTGTTTGTTTGTTTGTTTTGGTTTGTTTTTTTTTTTTGTTGTTGTTTTGATTACCTTAAAATAATCTGCACTGGGAACAGTATTTGTATTTGTGTTTTCTACAGGACCTAGAACAGTCATTCCCAAATCCTGAAACTAACTTGAATAAGCATAGAAATAAGATATTTAGGACCTGCAATGGAAGTACTGAAACTGATTTTGCTGCTGCTTTTAAGCCATTCTGAGGCCTCTTTTTTTGTGCTGTTGCAATTGTTGTAGTTGTTACAGAGCTCTCCTCTGTATGAAACTCCAATGGTATGAAATGACGATGTTTCCATGAAGAGATCAGTAGAGGCAGTACACACATTAGAGAAGCAGATTCAATAAGATGTTCTTACTATCTTTTATTCCCTTTCTGTACCACTACAGGCAGCTAGTCAGGTTTAATGTGAATACTGGACACGACTGTGGTTCTTTTTAAAGATCAGAGGCGATGAAAGGGGTTATCTGAAAGGAATCCAACAGGCAGAGCTATCAAGCAGGAGCCAGCTGCTGTGTTGTGCAAGTCACCACACCACACAGCAGTAGTGGCTGTAGAGCACAAGCAGTGGAGAGGCTTCTCTCAAGAGCTGTGAGTGGTTAGTGAACACATACACAAAGATAATATTTTGGGAAGAACTGAACAATTGTGCGCTGCAGCTCTTTTATGACATGGATGACAAATGAGGAGTGTATAATGCTTCAGTTTGTATCTCAGGTAACGGCCACTGACAACAGGCAGTTCTGCTGCAGTGCCTGAGCAGGTTTCTGTTAACTTTAGGCAAAAGAGGCCAACAAAAATTTTTGTAGCATTCTGAAGAGTAATGACAGCAAAGTAAGGTGCTCCCAAGTGGTTAAATGCTTTCAAGCCGAAAGGCCAATATTTCAGGTTTGTGAAGTTAACTGAGTGTCTGATAAAAGGCAAGAGTGTATTTTGGAACATCCTAACTTCCCTCAAGTTGCTAATGAACACTCAAAACTTTAAACCTAGAGAAAGCAACAGAAATGTGCCAGGACTTGACAGAAAATCCATGATGCTAAAAGGACTGATACCTGTGAAAGGCATGTAAAACTCGGTTACAGTGAGCAGAACAGCCCATGGAACTGTGCCAGCTCTGATAACTTATGCAAGACGATGCCTGATATTTGGACGAAAAAGATAAGTGAGCAGCAATGGATCATATTATGTTGCAACCTGGAGAAGAGGGTTGACAATTAAGCTATTAGCCCCGAGGAATTCCTAATGGGAGCACCACCCCAGGAGACTATGTACAGAGCATTGCACAGATAGCAAAAGAACCTTTATTAATTTTAAGTTGAGGATGCTGACAATTATTTTCCTTATGAAATAATGAGGTTGCCATTGAAAACAAAAAGCGGTGGTCAGCTGGAACACAAGGTAAAAATTTGTTCTCAGGAAGAGAGTTTGTGAAGTAATGGAGAATAGCAGTGTATCTAAACATACAAAAATCATTCAGTCCTTTTTTTTGAGGAATTTTTCTCTACTGACTTTTCAAGAAACGTAGGCTCCTAAGTTAAAGTCAAGTATGAGACAGATTGTTGTACAATTACACTCTCTAGATGTTCATCGTTACCTATTTAAGCACATTTCCAGGGCAAAAGTACCATGGTAGGTTTTAAACTCACCAAATCCTCAGCTTCTTTGATTAGGGGTACATCAAGACAGATTTGGGAAGATGATCTTCAAATCCTCTTTTGAGGAAAGAAGTGCCAAATAAAATCAACTTGACATAGTTCAACTGTGCCACAGCTTGCGATTCAGGGACAGATTTTTAAAGGTAGAAAATAAAATTAAAAGTATCCTGTTGATCTGAAAACAAGTAGACAAAAATGACATGTCAGTTTTAGAACTGGTTTCTACAAAATGCTTCTTGGTCTCAACAAACAAACAAAAACTGGAATCATTTGGTGAACCAAATAACTAAGTTAAAGGAATTATGTCATGCCACTTACCATGAGAAGTAAATGCCTTTTCTAGAACTACAAGATGCTGTCAAGTGGCTTAGAAACAGAAGGCTCTATGGGACAGGTTGGAGGTTTGTTGAACATTTGCTGGGTTTAGTAAACAGAGGAATAAAAGTATTTAGAGTTGTAGGTATTGCTGTATTAGTATGAGAAAGGAACACACATGGAAATAGAGCCTGAGGAGACAACTAAGTGTGAACCAAGGGGCATATGAAGTGTCCCTGGAAACAAGAGTCTAAAATGAGCATTTATAACCCAGCCATTGAATGAAACACCACAGTAGCCATCCTAGTGGCATAATGAACTCAGTAGTTCTTGTATCTGGACTGTAATTTCAATGCCTCTGCAGGCATTGCAGATCTTTTTAGATCTTCCTAATTCACCATGCAAAAGAGGAATTTCCTGTCTAATCCTATCCCTATATAAATTTTTACATAGGATCATTAGTAGGGGTAGCTGTAAGGTGTTTGTCTCATTAGTGTGTTGCTGAAAGAACTTAACCTCCAGAGTTGCAGTTTTACTCTACATTAAAATGTTATGCAAATTCCCCATCTCACTCAGGGAATCAGAGTGAAACACAGATGCTGTTTTATTATTCTCAGCTCACTTTTGACTTGTTTTACTAGGCTTTGGGCTCAACAGGCCCAAATGTAATTAAATGCTTCCTTTGTGCTATTTGGAAAATCCTTTATTAGCAGTGTTAGGTTCCTTCAAAATTAATGCTATGCATGCCAAATCAAAATCACTCTTGAAAGCTATAAGGCAGTGAGAATTCTTCTGTTTTGTGGCACTGTTTTAAACTTAACATAGATTATATTTACATTTATCTCATATATTAGAGCGAGGACTATAAGAAACCTGTTGTTCAAGGTTACCCTGGGGTCTTCACTGATTTTGTTAGGAGGAAAATTAAATCACTGCTCAAAGTAGTCAGAAGGCTGGGTGAGGATTTAGAAAAGGGAAGGAAAATGGATGCGTGAATACTTTCACAATGTACATGTCAATATTTTCATAGCCCAAACCACAACAATAGTGGTGACTTTAGCTGGCATGCTTTTAGGTTTGGGCTGTCTTGACCCCTAGACTGAAAGTATGGCCCTGAAATATTAACTTGTACAATTAAATGAGGTGTACCTGAGTCTTCTCTGTGACAGAAACACTTAAAATCTAAGTTGGCTTAGTGGTGGTAGGATACCACTGATTAGGGGTATTTAATTTACACTTTGGGTTGTTTTTAGCTTCGTATAACTAATACAATACCAATGATGATGTTCAATCACACTTGTTACCAAGTCAGTTTGGCTTCTTGAGCAATCAAAATCCTTCATTTGTAACCTGTCCCCACTCTCCACCACCAACCTGTAGACATGCAACTGTCTTCTTCTAAGTATTTGGTCATAATTAATAATTCAGTATTCACATGCTGACTTGGTTATTGATCCTCCTTCCTTCTGTGACTGTATCAGCTTTGGCGATGACTGTGTGTTTACATGGAGTAGCCAGGAAAGGGAATCTTCTAATATATTGCTGCTTCTTTTTGTAACAGATCCTGGAACACAGGTGAACAAAAGAACTGTAGAAGATGTATTTTTTAAGACTTTGTCCTTTAAATCAGCGGGACTGTTGCAGTCTGCAAGATTTCTGAATTCTTTCTGGGGAGTTTTGCTGTGGGCTTGGGTTCTACCAACTCATGGAAAAATTAAGACATTGACCAATGCTTCTGTGAGTGGCCTGGCTTATAGGACATAAATATGTTAAAATAATACAGGAAAAATTAGCAGGAATATTTCATTTGAGATCAGTGAGAGATATAAAAACTTTAAAACTAGATTTACAACTACCTGGATACATCCAACTGAAGTATGGTGAACTGTACTTAGTAGTTTGTGTGCCAGGGAAAATGTGAAAAGATTATTTTCCAGTGCAATTCAACCAGATTTATGGCAATTATAGGCTCTGATAGCAGAGTGTAGTATAAGAACGAAAGAAAAATTGGATGAGTGGTTGTGTTCAACCTTCTTAAATAGGAACACATGAAATGATTTGTATAAACAAAAACCCAGAGTGGAGATGGTGGCAAAACCCCTTAATAAATAATTCTATAATGTAAAGCTCTCCTATGAGCTCATGTCTCTAATGACATTCACATCTGCTTGTGAAGATAGGTTCTTCCAAACAATGGGAAGATATTCTGCCAACAGATTTCCAAATATTTTGGAAACTGTAAAATAAACAACCCCTCCATCCCATAAAGTTTCTATTAGGTACTCTTCATCTGTATATTAATAAATTATAAGATTTGAATCTACAACGAAAGCTAATAAGCCTTGGTAAGATCAGCATGACTTTCCCCCTTGAATGAGTTTATGTCAAGTAACAGGCACTGTAATAATGTTATGACAACATAGCACACTGAAATAATGCTTGAAAGAGTCCATTAAATGAAAAGCTATTTGGGTACTTGACAAACTTTTCATCACTTTTTATTGAGGATTATTTATTAGAGTATTCAGAAAATTCTAATAAAATTAGTGAGAGAACAACGCTATGAGAAATTAAATTTTCTGTTAGAAGCATAAGATTGCTGTTATTGGAAAACAGTGACTATTTTTTTAGTTACTTATTACTGAATTCTGAATTAACTGGAGCAACCTAAGACTTAGGTCTGAGAGCCCACTCAGTGCAAACATCTGTCTCATGTGGCAATCATGGTAGAAAAGGAAAAATGAGCTTGGGTAAAAGGAAAAGGTGAAGGACGTATTATTATGCTATTTAAAACAGAGGTGAGATCCTCACCACTTAATTTCTCCTCAAATATGAACAGTGTTATGCAGAACTAATGCTGGACTCTAAGTCAGGGCTAAGTCTGAACTCGTGGCTCCTGCAGTCCCCTCGGCTCCTCACGTTGATCTGCCATGGCAATATCTGCAACCACTGCAGCTGCATCTCTGCATCCCAGTTTGTTGGGGTGCATAGGTACCAGTAGGCTGGAGTTCAGCTGGTGCTTGAAAACTTTAAGATGCAAACTCTAATAGTGTGTGTTTTCATGATATTGCCAGCTGATGGTTATGAATCATATTTTCCTTGAGGCAGAAATCATTATTTGACTTCAGTACATCAAACAAAGAAGGTTTTGTTTTATTCCTTTTGAACTGTCCTTGGTTTGATCCTTGATTGGGTTAAAATTTAGTCTTGTCATCCATCTAAGTAATAATGATGCATTTTAGTTTATTGTCATCTAAACTCA
>JAWWEU010000125.1:5232467-5272588 GCA_035583155.1 Acropternis orthonyx
TTGATTGGGTTAAAATTTAGTCTTGTCATCCATCTAAGTAATAATGATGCATTTTAGTTTATTGTCATCTAAACTCAGAGGCTTGTGAATGTCTGAAGAGATTAAATAACTAAAATCAAATTTAGGACAGAAACAAAAGGCATATTGATATATCCTGTTGGTCTATGAATTAAAATAAGAGTAGACAAGACCTATTTTTTATTTTTGGCAGGAGATTAAGGGAAATGATTTTTTATTGTTTAGAGTCTTAGACAGTGTGTCTAGAAAATTGAAAAATATTTACCTGTTCTTCTTCTGTAGTGACCATTTGCATCCTAATCAGAGATTTTGTCTCTGATTTTAGCAGACGGGTTCTTCAGTTTGTCGTATTTTGTTTTGAGAATCATCATAGAATCATACAATATCAAGTGGGAAGGGACCTTTCCTGGCAAAAACATGGTCCAGAGAAGATGGCACAGCACCCTGTCCAGCTGAATCTTAGAAGTGTCACGTGTTTGGGATTCCACCACTGGTTGATTATTCTTATTGTGAAATTTTTTTCACTCATATCCAGTCAAAATCTCCTCAGAGGCAACTTGTATCCATTACCCCTCATCTTTTCCATGTGACTCCCTGTAAAAAGGGAACCAGTGTCTTCCTTTCACCTTTTCCTTCCTACATCCTCTTTGTAGCCACCCTTTAAATACTGGAACATGGTGAGAAGGTTTCCCTTAAGCCTTCCTTTCTCAGGGCCGGCCAATCCCAGCTCTCTCACAAGGCAGACTGTGGGAGAGGGGAGCTTGTGGCCAGTGCGTGGGCGCCTCCATTTTGTGTGGTCGGTGCATGGGGGCGGCCATTTTGTGTGGAGTCGTCATGAGGGAGGTGTTCGCCATTTTTATTATATCCCCCCCTCACGCAGGGGAGCCGAGGGGAATTTTGTTAATAGCAGGGCTCGGGGAGGGGGGACACGCGATTTCCATCAAAGGCAAATTGCAGATTCTTCACTGTGCCGTGGTTAAGGGAGTTTTGAGCCGCAGAGGTTTGGCTTTTTAGAATTTCAAATACAGCGCGCCACGGCTCCCAAACCTCAGCAGCCTTTCGATCGCCTTTGGTGGCCGCCTCACATAAACGAACTGCAATTTGATCCCACACATTATATTCAAATGTGTTATTAGCAGGCAGTTTGGCATAGTTATGTTGGACTCAGATTGATAATTTTTTTAAAGTGGGCTTGTCAGTCTTACCATCGTGCTGCGTGAGCAGGTTCTTCATTGGTGAATGAATCCTCTCTTTGCCCGAGGACGTGAAAGCTCCCATGGCTACCGGTTGGCGCGGGGGGATCTTCAAAAGGGTAAGATTGCGTTCACGGTTGCTCACCTTCGGTCCAGCCAGTGAGGGATTCTGTGGTGCACCTCCTTCTCAGTTCAACTGCGCGCTGCCACCGCGGTAGGAACAGTCGGTTTCCTTCATCTCCATTCCTGATGGGCTTCCAGGCCAGCCTCGAAACATCAGAGACTTCAGGCCTGTCCCTGTTCGGGCACCATTTGTGGCGGCTGGCAGGAAAGAAAGGCCAGGACGCAGTTCTGGGGGGGTTGCGATGAACTGAGTCGGTTTAATTAAGAGTGGGACACAATTTATAGTGCCCGGAGGTGGGGCATGAGTGGGATGTGGTAGCTGAACAAGAGAGAGGCGGGGACAGAGAGGGACGAGATATGCTAATAGGGGAAAAGGTGGGAATCTGCCTCTGCAATGCGGCAGAAACGGGCCAAGAGGAGAGTGGAACAATGGGTGCAGTTATGTGAGGGGAGCGAGAAGAGGGGTGTGCAGTAAAACGTTCCAGCAGTGGATAACAACCTTTAAAACTGTTAAACATGGCAACAGCGGGGGGGAAAACAGAAGCAGTTCATAAACTTGTGGGAAGGTCTCCGATGTCAAAAGTGCATGGCCTTCTCTTCTCGCTCTCACTTAGGGTCCCATGGCCGGTTCCTCAAACTCATCATCTCCGTCGCCAGTGGCCACAAGCTTCCTTCTCCCACAGCAGACTTCCCAGTCCTTTAATCATCTCTGTGGCCTTTCCCTGGACCCTTTCCAGCCTGTGTCTTTTTAGCATAGTGGGGACCAAAACTGAGTATAGCAATCCAGGTTTAGCCTGACAAGTTCTGAGTGGGATAATGACTTTTGTATCTCTGCTGGTGACGCAGCTCATTGTACACTGGGACCCCCATGTCTCTTCCTACAGTGCTGCTCCCCAGCTGGGTAGATCCCAGTTTATAAAGTTTAACTATCAAATAAATGTTTTGCCAACATTTTGTTTGGTTTGTTACCAGGTACTTCTGCTAAGTAAACACCTGTTTGAAAGACATAAAATCTTTGGGGGGGAAAAGAAATTGTAGAGTGTAATAGTGAGGTTTGATGGTTCTGCTGAGCTCTGTGGGAATACTTGTATGTTGTTTTGGCAAATAATCTCCTACATTAATGCAGGGTCTAAAGGAATTTCCTTATCTGCAAAATATACTACAGAAGTACCAAACCTCTCCTATTTACCATGGACCGTTTATGAACTAATCCAGTCTCTGTTTGCTTCTGGTTGGTTGGTTGGTTTTTAATTTATCTTTAGTACTCCAGGGGTGTCATTCTGCATCTACTGAGCTGAAACTTCTGAACATGTGAAAGGCTGGCATTGTGCTGCACTTCAACATCAACTAGTTGAGGTTTTTTGTCACCCTAATTACAATTTGATATGAGAATTTTGTTTTTATTTGTTGTCAAATCCTAAAAATGTTAGTAGTTGATGCCTAACACCTTTAAATAATAAAACTCCTATATTTGTTTGCAGATGCTCTAATCTGTTGTTAATAAACTTGAAAGAATCCAGCCTTGTCTAATAAACACATCAAACTAATGGGTACCAAAGCAGTTCAGAAGAGTGTTTGTTGTTTGGTGTTTAGATTTCAGTCAAAATTAATCAACAATGGATGGGGCCTGCTGTATTTATTAGCAACACAAATCCCTGTGATTCAGTGCCAGGTCCCTTTGACTCGTTCCAGTGTATGCTGGCAGGGGTACAGGACTGATAAATACTTACATCCTTGTGACTGGGAAAGAAGGAGGGGAGGGGGATAGAGCTGAGAAAACAGACCTCACAGTTGGCATGAATTCCTTGAGAGCCATTTTGAATCTCTTTCTATACAGCTCGCCTGTAAATGGGAAGTCATTGATTCAGGAACAGTAGAGGCTTTTTTCTTTGTGAAACCTTCAGCTTTGCAGATGGCTGGCTGCATAAGCCTGCATGGTTTTGTTCTCGCTTCCCCTCCCAGGATGCTCTCTCTCCTCATTTTTAATTTGCATTCTCCTTTGCTTTTTTATCAAATTTCTTAAGAAGATACAGTTATTGACAGTAGAAGTGCTGTTTACAGACATGCTCCTTCTTGGGAACATCTGTAATGGTCTAAACCATCCCTTGGCAGAGACTAAAGTGAAGGTGTTTGAACTCTCCATGTTTAATTTTTAAGTTCCATTTGTGAATTCAAGGCAAATTATGGCTCATTTTGTGGAGAGTAGAAATGAATGACTTGAAAATCAGAAATATTTATGTCAAATTAAATGAAGATCTTTACTGATTCTCTTTGCACCATTCACTTCTGAAACTGGAGATAGAGAGGTCCTGCTCATCATGATTTTCTATCTTGCAAAAATGGGAAAGGCTATTGAGCTTGCAGATACTGACTCTCACTTTGTTTCTGGAGCCCTGAATTCCGAGTCTAGGAAAGAAAAATTGCTCCAATTCTGAACAGAAGCATGTTGAATTTCTTGTAAGAATTACTTAGTGATAAACTGTGCTAGGAAACAAGTTGCAGCATGTTGTTCATGCAGTGCTGGAATTTCAATAATGTTATCTCCAGGACTAGTAGTTGCACTTGATCCTGATATCAGGTCACAGTATCTGCTACAAATTCTTGCTGTTGACATGACACTTGCTGTTTTACAGCTTTGAACCCAGTTTACTTTTTCCAATGGCCAAATGACTCATGGAAGTTGAGGCCACTTTCTGGAGGAGAGGAGCTTACAGCAGAAGGGACTTCTGAATTTGAACACAGAGAATTCAGCTATTAACTATGGGAGAAACAATGATGCAGGGGGGGACATTATTGGCAGTATTGCTGTAGGACAACCTAATGAGAGACTTGGCTGCTATCCACTCTTGGGTCTAGTTCCTTACATCACTGTTATAATTTGTCACATGAAGGGAAGGTGGGGGTGGTTCTCACTTGTAGCTAGAAACAGTCTGTGGACAGAGATTGCAGAAATATCTTCCAGCCTCTCCGTGGGACTCTGTGTGTGACTTTCTCTCTGCCAATAGCTGCTCTGCATCAGAGGCTGCCCTTCTGTTGTGGGTTTTGTTTCCTAAGAGAAAACCTGTACAGACAAGAGAAGAAATGAGCTCTTGTCACTTGAGAGCTTCATCTAACAGTGGTGGTGCTTATATTTTCTGTCCTATGGAGTGTTAATACAGAACATATGCAGTTTGCCCCAGTGATTACAACAAATCCCACTTTTGCATCTTACTATTTCTAGGAAAACACAGACTTCCTTCAGAAATAGAGAGGCTGCCTGCGAGGGTGTTGAGTGGGTGGAATTAGTCATAAAGATGGTTCAGCACCTTGCATGGTTGCCTTGGGTATAATTTGGCATCTTCTTGTTTGAGAATATTCATTTTACTGTTCCTCTTCCTCTTTTATTGTCATTCTAATTGGTGTTCTCTTAGGTATGGGCTTAAAGTAGTGTTTTGTGAACAAGTAGTTCAGGAGAGGACAATTATGATTCAGAATATGTGCTACATAGAAGTTACAGTTTTCACACATTTATTTTTCAACAGTATTTAGAAAATTATCTAGGAGGATCATCTTTATGATACATGTTCAAGATATCTTCAGTGACTTCTCAGGTTGAAATGTCTGTTCCAAGCAGTTCCAAACTGCTAAGGCCATGAAATTTGTGTTGATTATCTGAGCATAACTGAATGATTAAAGTCCTGATTTCAAAGTGAAAGTTTTAGTTACATTTTAGCTAATATATAAAAAAATATTTGTATAAAAGTCTCCTTTCCTACTACCATGCCTTGGAGTAAACTCATTTGCTAAAGCAATTGTGGAAAGTGATTGTGTAGAGATCATTTTGTCTTTGTTCCAAAGTTCCCAGACTGGGCAGTAGCAAGGTTGCCAGAATACTCTGCAAACAGTTTTTCTCACTAGATCCTACTGTTACTGACAGATGGCTTTGTAACTCAGAAATACAGTTTACACGGTTTTTTTCACTTGTTTTCCCCTGTTAGGCTCATTTGCATTCTCACAGAAAATTCGGTCTTGGTGAAACGTAGGCAGTTGTAAAACTACTTCCATTGAAGTGTTTGGCAGACACAGAGGAAGGCTGAAGGGCATTTTTATCATTAGGAGGCAAAATTTTGCTATCATAATTTCAGAATAGTTTTGAAACGTGGAATCTGTACTTTGTGGTGTTTAGGCAGTAGGAAAAAAAACCCCTCATAATCAGTTTTGAGTTAAACTTTTGTCCATAGAATTTCTTTTTATGGATATTTTTTCCTTCCTAATCAGAATGAAACTAAACTTTGAGATCTTCAGCAAAATGGAATTTGTTTTTACCTGACATCTGTTGTTCTGAACACTCACTGTACCTCACTGATGGGTAGATGTAGTTGAAAATTTAGCAGATGTTTTGAGCTTGATATTTTTGACTGTGATGTTGATGAAGTTGTGTGTGGAGGAAGCAGCTGATTACCCTCACCAGGCTGCAGCTAACAGGAGTCTAACACCGAAGGCTAGCTGGCCCTTAATCCTTGCAGTTACACTGCTGATGAGCTTGCCCTCTGTGCCAATTAAAGTGGTGATTTTGTTATGTAGAAGCATCCAACGGTGACTACAGTCCATCACTTACCTTAATTTTGCACCAGTTATCAAAACCTTAACTTTTGGTCTCTGTTAAATTAGTTTTTCCCATGTGCCAGATGACAGTGTGGAAAAAAGTAGGAGTGTCGTATCCTCAAATCTCTTCCCTTTTTCTATCCCTCAGGCTCTGTCATTTTCCTTTAGTGTTTATTTGGTTAATGGAACACAACCCTTACTTACCTTCTCTCAAGTATTTCCTTTGGAAAAAACAAAACAAAGAAGCTCCAGCACGGAAGTTGCCAATGGCACACCTGTTGGAAACATGTCTTGGCCAAAAGCCTGACCTAACCAGTTAGTCCTAAGTGCAGATCACCCCACCCCCTTGACTGTACTGGAAATGAACCTGACGAGGAAAAATGTAATTTGGCTGGTAACATCTTCTGGAAGGGTCAGCCCTGTGATGCATTGGGGTAGAGTGGGAAGAGTCTCTGATGTTGGTTTAGTGATTAAGCTACAGGAAGGAAGAACACAGAGTAGCTTCGTGAATAGAGAAGAAAAATATCTGCAGGGAGGCCACCCACACTCTACCCAGGTCTTAGTGATGTCCTTTCCAAATGCCATTCAGAGAAGCCCCTTTCACTAAACGTATCCAGCATAAACCTGCTCATTAAACAATGTCAGAAGGTATGGTAAGGCATTTTTTATTTTATTTTGATAATATTGGTTTTATTTTCTTTTCAGCAAACTTGGAAGCTTTTTTTTTTTTTTTTTGTTATTTGGTATTTGTGAAGACAAGTGTTGGGTGTTCCAACTACATACCAGTTGCTGAAACAGCCCTTTTGAATTTATGGAAATGTAGTTTGCAAAAACACTGGCTTTAACCATTAACTTCACCTAGTTTCTTCCTAGAGGTATATTACAGGTCATTCCCAGGGAAGAAGGGCAGGAAGGAAATTAACCTATGGAACAGGAAGACAGAGGGTGTTGAGCAGCCCAGATTTTGGGTGTTCTGTTATCCCACGGAGTCTGCAGCTCTAAGTCAGGTATCCAGGCTTCTTGTCAGCTTGAGGGTGGGATCTGTGTAGATCCAGCTGCAAGGAAAATGACTTGCTGGCAAAAAAAGAGGATAGTTAGAGATGCCCAGGATAAATATATGGGATTAGGCCAAAGGGAGAGAGTAAGGAAGACTAATATTACCATTAAGGCAGTATCTGGGTATCCACTGAATGTTGGTATATTTGAAAATGGCCAAACGATCATAGGAGAATAAACAGATTTTAGAATCAGGTGCCTTTTAGATACGTAGGTTCAAGGCCTGGCTCAGAACTGGGCAGAAGACACAGAAACAAGCTTTTCTCACTAACATGGGTAGCCAGACTACTTGCTTGTATTTAACTCACAATTTGGGGAATGCAGTTTTCCTAGACAACATGGCATGTTAGCTGAGAGAAAGAATATATACATTTAGCCTTGCAACTGCTAAAGTTTGCATGAGGAACAAGATACATGGTGGAAGAGAAGGGTTCAAAAGCTTCTTGGGTGAAAGTAAAAAGCCTATGGTTGTGCCAGAACCATATAGTAGTATGTTGGACAAGAGAGTTCTTTGTGCTATATCAGATCTTCCACTGAGGAAAATAACACAGCTACAAAACCAAAGCGTGATAGGAGAACATAATTGTGCAGGAGGGAAGAGGAGTATCTGTAGCAAGGGAATGATGCAAAGTACATTGGGTAAATGTTGGACTGAGCTCTCTGGCAAAATGAATTTTTGCAATTAGTTAAACTTTGCTGGGTGCACCTTCGGACTGTTCAGCTGAAAGGAGTCATGAAAGCAGTGTATGAGTCAAGGGTGGAACTAATGTGTGTTTCCCTACACAGACAGAGAAGATCTTTTTTTCTTACTAGTGGTAGGAATGGAATACAAGCATGGAGGTAAAAATGTATGTGACTCATGCCAAAGAAGTCATACATCAGTCGGATAGATTCTGTCACGTTTCCTATGTGAGTGTTCAGTGCAAGAATGTATGATCTGCCCACAGCCTTTTCCATGTCCAAGAAGTGCTTCTGTGTGACACATAACAGTACGAGGGCTTTAAAATAAGGCTGTTTTGATGCCTTTTGGTCATAAAGGTTGTAACTGTTTCCAGAACAATTGTCTTGCAAAATGAAAGTCAAGATTTTGCTATTGCTGAAAAGGCTCTAATACTTAAAGTATCTATTTTTCTCCCTTTAAACCATGCAAGTTCCCAAACATGCAGGCATCTAAACCGCCTTAGTGAGGTTACATAAATCATGATTGTCAATGACAGTAATTATTGGGTTTGGAAGGCGATGACTTCAAAATAAACCCTTATTTTCCTTAACATCAGAACTTGAAATATGTGCATCTTTCCATGCCAGTAGCAAGTATGTTTAGCACTCAGATTCATTTTCCTTCATACAGTCTTTGCCTTTTGTGTTTCACATGCAAGGGTCAGGAGAAATAGGAAGTTGGAATTTTCCACTCACTATGTGTTACTAGAATTTGTGTCTGAACTTTTAATAGAATGGAAATATTTATCTGTGTAATAAGAGATCCTAGCTGCACTTCTTAACCCAGGTACCAGCCTTCCCATTGGTGGTGTTCTGGATTATACCTTTCTATGTGTTCCTACCTCTGCTCCAGACAAAAGAAAATGAGTGCTCCCTCCAGTTATTAAAAGGATGGAAGTTATGGAGGTCTAGAATACCAGCAGGGTTTACTGGAGTTGTATTTTGAACTCAGAGATGTATTGCAACTCAGAGGCTGCCATAACACCTGTGCATTCTGCTAATAGATTACCACTGGCTACTTCTCCTGCAGCAAATGTGTGGTTCCTTCTAACTTTAATGTAGGTCCATCTACCAGCTGAGACCTGCCGGCTTCAGTTTAATATGGTCTCTCCCCATTTAAGTTACTTGTGTCAGAGTTGCAGTACCCAGAGATGACAGTGTTTTTTGGGAGGTGGGGGTGTTTTTTTTTCCTGTGGGGGATAAGCAGTACAGGAATCATGAGCTCAGGCAACAGCTGGAACTTGTGATGTGGCAGTCAACTGGATGAGGCTGCTGAGGAGGGAATGTAACTAAACAAAACTGATAGATTTAACTGAGTAAGGAAATGTTTAACTTCCAGATGTTTAAATTGTAATCCCTCTGATGAAAAGTCTTATCCTTCCGTGTTTGGAATGGTTGGGAAAGCAACGTCCTGTGCCTGTCTGGCTTCTTGTGTGCCACTGCAACACGCCAAGGAGCAGCAGTGCCTGTGCTGTTGTTTCTGTCTGAAAGGGAACTAATAATATTGTCTTGTAAGGGAGTGTATGCCTAGAGGATTCCAAAGCTATGTCTTCTGTGTTTTAAATTAAAAAGTGTCAATACTCTGTATCTCTGAGGTAAAACTGAAAATATCTGTAATGAATTCACAAATCCTCGAGCCCACTTCATCATTAAAATATGCCTCTGCAAGCTAGTTAAGGCCTCTGAAGCAGCAAACAGCCAGGCAGAAATCTCTGCTATGTCCAGAGAGGAATTCCCCCAGCATGGAAAATCCCTACACGTGGTGAAGGGCTGCTTCTGCCAAATTTAAGAGACCTGTGTAAAAAGCACTGGCATGCGAAACATCCCACGGGATGGTTAGGGTGGATGGTGTTCTCTCATACAGGACTTTGCTCCTGTCCTAGCACTTAACCAGAACTGGGGGCAGACCTGGTTATGGGTGCTTCTACCACACTTGGAGTTCTTGTTATAGGCATGATCTTCCTTCTTGCTGCCTCCCATGAGGACCCCTTCTCCCATCAGCCTGTGCCTCCTGGTGGTCCGGGCCATGAGTGTCCTGTCCCAGAGGAAAGGAGAGGCTGCCTGTTGCTCTGGTGCTACATGCTGATTCCTTTCACTGTTTGCTTGGGTTTCCAGGTAACTCCTGTAATCTTTCCAACTTGCAGCTTGTCTTTTGTTTATCTGGGGACAGGTGAGTGTTGTCATGGCTTCCTGGTGCAGATCTTCCAAGGAGTTCACCCACCTCTCTTAGTCAAAATGGCCTGAGGTGCTTTGTTCCTTTGTAGCAGAGCCATTCCCTCTACTGCTTGAGCAGCTGTTGTTCCTTTGCCAAGAGGAGCGTGTAACCCCGTGGGGGAATGGTTGTGGTTTCCAACCTGCCATTCTTCTGGATTTTGTCTGGCTTTGCAGAGGACATTATGGAATGGCTCTAAAAAATCCAGGTGGGGATTTCCTCCTGTTCCCTCTTCAGTGGCCCCACCAGCAGCAAGATCACTGTGACTTTAGGCAATCTCGGGGGCTGTGTAGGGTTTAGCTCTGTTTTCAGCCTGCGTTTGCTGTTTAGAATGTTTGATTTCTCTAATTCTGAAGGCTTTCCAGCAATATGTTGCTGTACATGCACTATACATATGCAATATCTGTATTTGACTTCCGCTACTTCTTTGCCAATAATGGGCAGAACTGCCACATACAATTTTTCTGCTCTGGGATTTTGAAGGATCTGCATAAAAAATACATCATGCACATCAGCAAATGTGCAGAGACTTTCTGTGGCACTTCAGCTCATGTCAGCTGTAAGGAGGAAAGTGAAGGTCTCCTAGGCTCTGTACTTCCATGACATTTAAAGTCTCATGCTTCATCACACCTTAGAACTCTCCTTTCTCCAATAAAACCAAGTCCCAAAGGAAGATGACATACAAACTGTTATCTTAGCAGATAAGTTTACCCACTCCCAATCGGAGTGAATATTTGCAAAATTTTTTACTGAAATCCCACTGATCAATAGGAGAATTACTGAAAAGGAACAGAAGTCTAGTTGTTTCTTGACTGCATATGTAGAAAACTAGATATTAAAAACTGAAAGATACTGAAAAGGTCCCAATAAGATAGAAATCGTCATTTTTCATAACAACAGTAGCAGCAGTAAATTATGAGATTTAACAGACTCAAGATTTTGTGGATCCCGAACAAATCCTAAAAGCACCTCTGGTCCAAAACATGTTTTCTTGCTACAGGACCTGTGCTTCAGATAATTTTGGAAATTTCCTCCACATTATTATTTTGTGAATTATGTATAATCTCCTTAGACTAAAAGCATCCCAGGTCTTGGTCAACATATACACACAGTTATTTCCTGCCACTGCAGTTTAGCATTTTATTTTAGTATGAACGCAGCAGGGCAGGAAGGCTCAAAGCTGATAGTATTAACTACCCTAATTCTACCACAAGGCTCAAGGACTTGCTCTTCAACAGAAAGAATCAGTCCCTAAAGACAGACAGCATGATTTGAGGAAAGGGTTGATTACTCACAGTTGTTTTGAGTGATTCTCTAACTACTTTTGTGAACAAAGCAGTGACATTGCACAGGTGGTATTAGCAGGACATTGTCCCCAAAGCTATGCTGCCACCCCCAAGACAGGTGCCGTATCAAGTAATTTCTCCATTTTACTCCTCAGATAGGAAGCTGCAGAGATCCTCACCTGTCATGAGTTAACCTTGGTGATTAGCATGTGAGAGAGGCATGTGAACTGGAGCCCAGCCTTGTGTCAGGCTGAGGAATTCAGAGCGCCATAAACCCCCAGAACTGTGATCCTTGTGGGACTGGGCTCCAGCCAGTCAAATATCCTATCAGTCAGGAGGATCCCTGCACGGTGTGTGGTGTGGCATTAACTTCTACAATTCAGACTAGTGAGACACTCTGCTGTAGTCAATCCATCAGTCAAGTCTGCCTGCACAGTTCCTCCACAGGGGATACATAAATCTTTATAATGCTGGTCATTGACAAGCTGAGTTGTGATCAATCAATCAGACTCCTATCGTGCTGCACAATGGCTGCAGGGTAACACCAGCCAGACTGCCTCATCTGAAAAACCCCCACCCTCACCCTGTAAACAAAATAACCTTTAAAAATGTTTTATCTAATCTTTTATATATTGCCCCAAATGACATCCCATAAGGTTTTGGGTCAATTGTTTTGCTCTTTTTTTTTTTTTTCATTTTATTTCCTAAATGCAATTCTGATGCATGCTTTTAATTATGGTTTATCTGCTTTTCTCCCCAAGTTTTGCATGTATGTGTGTGTGATTACCTAATCGTTTGGCACAAAGACCTGTCTCTGATCAGGTCCAGGCCTAGATTAACACAAGCGTGGCAGGTCAGGATGGAGGAAGGTGGATTGGCACAGCAAGTGTGTTTACATCATCCCTGGCTCTAGCTTGATTTATCACTTGATTTGGCCCTATTTAGGGTTTCTTTATAGCTAATGGTGAAGTATATAAAATAAACCAAGAATGATTTACAGGATAATAATTGTTTGGAGTGAATGTAGCTGAGAGAGAGCGTGGTAATATGCATGGATCTGGTAGTTTTTGGGCATTCACATAGCTACTGATTTCTGCACAATTCACCCCACAAGTTTTGGTGAAAATGAGTAGCTGTTATTTTTTAATAGATATAGAAATTGTATGTTTGTGTATTTATACACATATAAATCTAATATTTTTCTCTGTGGTGTCTTGCTTCTTTTATTTGTATGAACAACTTTTGAGGGGTTTTCTTGGCAACACTTTTGTATCTGGGAAAATACTGTAATTATACGGTAAAGCAATCTCAGTTCTTAACAAATTTAAAGTATTTTGGAACATTCTAGGAAGAAAAAAGTCTCTTGACTCCCCCAGGCCTTGGTAATGATGTAATAGTCTGTCTGATAGTGTATGAAGTTATAACTTCACTTTTCTATTGATAGGGCTTCCAGTTTGCCAGTATTCTGGTCAGCTGTACATTTTGAATTAGCTTCAGAAATATTAATGACATGAAAGTCAGTGTAACTTAACCCATTCCCCTGCAGTTTGACAAGTGTCAGGGATGGGGATTGGCACGAGGGACCTGCTCCGCCGCGCAGTGGTAACACTGAAGTTACAGGGTTTGCAGTCGGAGCGGTGCATCTTCATGGTTCAAATGTGCTACTCTCTAGGACATGGGCCAAAGTACCATTAGTAGCTGGGGTTTTGTGACGTCTAGGAGCAGTGCTGCTTTAGCCCTACTCAGTGGAGCCAACACACTGCTAGCAGACTGCAGCTGGGAAAATGAAATGCCTGCAGACTTGGTGAAACACTTGAAGGGACTCAGACCAAACCTTGCTGCATACCCCTCAGCCCACAGGAGTGTGAGTTAGGCAGCTATTTGGAAGTGGAGTTGCTCTGGGGCACTGGTCCTTTGTTGTCCAGATCAGGTCTAGAGCAAGCTGGGACACATTCCTGGCCTGGACTGAAAGTCTTCCTTTCTGTTGCTCTCCCAGCTGTTGTGTGCCTGGTGATCTTGGCCAAATTTCTCCTTGGAGATAGCAGTGCTCCTCTCTGCTATGCCCAGCTCCGAGTTCTAATAGTGAAAAGGTAGTAGACAAGAACTGGACAGAAATATTCATGTTTGGGGATGAGAGAGAAGGAAATGGCTTTTGAGCCCAGCCCTACACATGCTTAAATACCAGGGAGGAGATTTGCTAATTCATAAGCCCCCGTCTTACTTGGTAGAGGTGGAAAGGTCTGAAATCTCTGTGCCAGGGAGGCAAGTAGTGGTAATAGGAAAAGGCAGGCAGATTTGTGTGAGGCCTGGGGCATGCTAAGGCAAGGACACAGAGGATTTCCAGATCTCAGCATTATAGGGAAAGGGCATTATTGCTTAGATAGGCCAAGAGGAGGCAATTAGAGGAGAAGAATGAAACCTTACTTTACACACCAAAAGCTTTCTCTGTAAAATACAGGACCCTGTGTCAGCATGGAAAAAAGTCCAGAAAAAAACTGAAGCTGTACTGGACTCACAGGCTCTTTTTTCCTTCTCTGTATCCTGCCAAAAATGCAATTTTGCTTTAATTTTGTTTTTGTGTTGTTCTTCACGATGCTAGAGCATTGCTTGAACACAGATGTAAACCGCCACTACAATACTGTAAGGATGGACCACACAGACATGCAGTTCCTTTCAAAATGCAAACCAGAGGAAACAATCTGCCTTTAAAATTAAACTTCCTCATTAATTTCATTAAAAACGTGTGGAGCTTCTAGGGAATGGCAGAGGGTGACTTAAAACATGGCATTATCCCTTGAAAACTGGCAGGCGCTGAATGTGCTCCCGAGGAAAAAAGGGAAAAAAGGAGGATCTGAATGAAAGGTTGGGAAAGGGGAGTAGATCTCCTGCAGTGGTTGCCATTTTTCTACTCCTGTCTGCTTTGCTGCACTCTGCAGACACACAATAATAACCCCAGTGGGCCCGGGGATCAAATGACGGGTTGCTGAAGGATTAGGAGCAATTCTATCCCCCTGGCACAGGTTTAGGAATTTTCATTAAAATGACCTTGGGTGTGGTGAGAAAGGAATTTGGGCTGCATGGATGGAGAGCTAAACATACTACCTGGGGAACAACAAAAGGGTCTCTGCAAGACTCGCCTCCCCAGGCCCCAAGCAGAGCTGCCATGCTTTTCCCCACTCAGTACAGTTATTCATGGATTAGAATGGAGATACGTGGAAGGCCAAAATTAAAAAGGCATCTTTCCAGGGGATGGAGGGGGGAGGTGGGAGGATGGAGAGGAGGAACAAGCAAGAGGGCTTGTTTCCTGGAATTGCTTAAAACTAATACTTAGAAACAAATAAGTGTCTAGTAGAGAGTGGAATTGTGTGTAATTAACAAAGCAACATTGTGCCCAAGTGCTTCACCAGGAGAAGATGGAAAATTATTGTCATGTTGTGCAATCTCGTCTTGTTCCTCTACACAAGCAGCCCTTGCACAGTTTTTGGTGTTTCTTGCGTATGCACTTGCTTGAGCAAAAATTCTGGGTGCCGGTGAATGTGTTCTCACAGTTTGACTGTTTTCAGGCAGATTTGTAGTAGCATTTTCAATTCCTGCTGGCTAAATCCAGTTGTTTTTGAGGAAGCAATTAACTGATGACTGTAGTGCAGTTACCTATGATGTATGCCCTCTCATCTTCGATTGGTAGCAACGCTCCAGAAGAAATGGATTTATCAGGATGAAAAGAAAGCATGATGTTGTTGGCAACACAGCAAAAAAGCATTAGAGCAAGCAGAATGTAAAAACCCGTAATTAAGTTTATAGGGTGTGTAGGTGAAGGGTTCCATGCTTGAATACAGAGTCCTGAAAAATTTCATGACCTCCTGGTGAAATGTCACTCCTAACCCTGCATTCAAGGTAAATGAAAAGAAATAGTGGGAGCAGGTGTCATTCTTTTAGGGCCATTCTCTTTCTTCAAATTCCATTTCATTTGAGCATCAGGCAGGTTTTGCATCTGAAGCTGTTAAATCCTCCAGGCAGGCTCTTCAATGCAGAAGGTGATGTCCGAGAGGCTTCTCTCAAAATACTGATGGAAATTATGGAAGAAGGAAAGTGGTGAAACTTGTTGACCAAGCAATGGGCTGTTGAGTGAGTCTCCTCCCTGTTGGAGCAGCAATATCATGAGCACAAAGCACTGTAGTAGCTATTCTTGGTGACAACAGTCATTCTGGAGCACTTGGATATAACACAAGGTGTTAGGAAGCAAAAACCCCCTGTAATATCTGTAGTTCACTGAGGTTTCAAACTCATTCTGGAAGATGTCAAGGAACTATTGATGTAATGAACAGTTAAGAGCCCATCAGTCCTCCATCCTTCAATAGAGTCCCTTTAGAGATCAGTTTGGACTTGGCCTGGCCAAGTGCTGTTTTCCGGGAGAAGTAAACACAGCCCAGGGATGGACTTCCCTGGACCAGAGGAAAGGCTGAGCATTTTGGAGCCAGTGCTGTGGCTGGCCACCCAACGTTTGTAAACCAGAAGCCCTGTCATATCCCCAGAGGTTGGGATAGCAATAAAGGATTATCTGTTCCAGGTCTCTCCTTTCTAAACCTGCAGAAACACAATCCATTACTTCAGATGGAAAGAGTTTATTTCAGCCTGATGGCATTACAAGAAGATCCTGGAGTGAGTTCAGCAGCAGAAACCTGCCGTGTTTGAGAAACTGTGTGTCAGTGTGACTGGCCTGTTCCCCTGAGCTCAGTGCCTGGAGGCAGAAGGCACTGTGGTTAACGAGGGGAGGCCTTCAATATTAATCAAACCTGTAATCTCCTACGAAGACACGTGTAGGCCCTGCTGCTGTTATTTTAGACACCTCGTATTCTGATCTCTTGGCTTGTCTTACGTAGCTCTGGAAGGAAGAGAGGAGTGTAAATGTTTCCAAGCTTAGAAGTGGCTTTCACAAAAATAAGCTAAGAGTGATCTTCCTCTTGCAGAAGACCAATGTAAACTGCATGGCTCTTCCCTAAATCTCTGGAGGTTGCTTTTCAAGAGATTGATTTGTAGAGAAGAGGATAGTAGAACCTGTTCTGCATTTTCTTCATCCTTTACCCACAGATAGTTTGGCACATGTTAAGGAGGGAAGTTTTCTTCTTGTTCTTCATGACAGATCTCTGACTCCCTCCCCATCTATTGTAGGGAGACTTCTCAGTGTCCTGGGAAAGACTTTTGGTAATTTCTTTTTCAAGAGAGTGTTCAGTCCACTTGTTAAGGAAATCAGTGGAGCTGGAAACCTAAATATTTCCATTCAGAAACAGATCTAAGGTGTCTGAAAGCAAAGAGAGCAACTTTATTTGTGCAGTAGCATCCTGTCCTCTCTGCTCCACAAGGGTGAAAGACAGTCAGAACCTCTGAAATATCTGCCATTCCCACTGAGTGAGGAAAAGCAGTGTGTGATTCTTTATGGTGCCAATCTGTCAACAGTCATTACTGCTTAAAGTTTTTTCTTGAGGCATGCAGGTTGGTGTACTTGTTTTCCTTTGCAGGAAGCGTGATTTGGAGCAGAGAGAGGTTAATCTCTTACACTACCCAAGTCATATTAGCACTGGCCAAAATGTTCAATAGAGTTTGTTTGCTCACTGTCACTATGCATAGCTAAAAGCATTGCTGTGCACTGCTTCTGCCTGCCCGTTACGGGTTATCTTGGGTGGCCTGTCCAACCCACTGATAAGGCCCAGTGGTGACGCTGCTGGGACAGTGAAATTGCTAGGGAAGGAAGGGGTCCTGAGCTGAGCTGTGAGTCTTTAATGTCTAGAAATGTGCCCAGCCTAGGTGTTCCTAAGCTGACAAATGTGTTCACCGTGGCCAGGGAGAACAGCAGAGGTGTCTAGCTGAGCAGTTTGGCAACTCATTTTCTTATGACAAGGAGACACCGTTCCTCTAGTGCCAGTTCATTGGCCCCAGAGAGACTGCTTTCCCTTGCCTCTCGTCCAAACCAGGCGATAGTTTTGGTGGCTGTTATTTTTTTTTTATTGTTTTTCAGATCCCCATATTTACATGCATTACGCTCATATCAAATACATCTGTGCTGTGTTCTTGCAGTTTTCTCTCAGGAGGAATGGAGAAGGATGTCCACTAAATATTTACTGTAAGAGTATTGTATGAATGCCAGAGAGGGGGACTGTGTAGTGCTGGTGGAGTGCAAAAGACAGTCACATGAAATTTGTCAGGATTTTAGTAATTCTGTCAACCTGAGAATGTCCTGAATCTGAAAAAGCCGTCTGCTAAACATGAAGGGGAGGTTCTAGCTATTGAGACCTGTGCATCATTCTTTTCCTCTGGTCCTGGCTCTGTGAAGTCAACATTAGAACTCTTCCCATTCAGGATTTAGTAACTGGACAGAGCACTAAAAGGGTCTAAATGGAACAGCCAAGTTCTTGTAAGAGGATGTGGAAGATGTGACGCAGATCTGGGCATCTTTTCCACCTCTAATTCTGAGTTTTGTACATAAGATGACTTTCATGTTGTATTAATGCCTAGAAATGAGGCTTGTATTTGCAATCATGACCGTGTTTTTCTTTATTTTATTTTAACCCTTTTGTTCACCTTTGTGGTGTTTCATCATACAGTCAAGGCAGCCTCTGACTGACATTTCTTCCCTTGGAACACATGCAATGTGGGTAGCAGGTTTAAAAACAAAGAGAAGAGCTTAATTAGTGCAGCTTGAAGAGAAGAATAAAAAAAAAAAAAGAAAAGAAAAAGAAGTCTTGAATTGGACCTTCAGTTGCTGCAGAGGTCTGTTGTCCCTGGAATACCTTTGCAGTGTGTGCTAAATGATCACTCAAAGTCAGCATAAAAAAAATGATTTCCGAAGCTGTTGGACAAATAAGGAGACTCATTCTGAGCAGGGACTAAATTGGTTTGGAACATATGCTTGTGCTGAGCAGCCAAAGTACATAATCAGGTTTAGCAAAACAAAGCCTGATACCAAACTTGCCAGGAAAAATTGTTTTGTCATTTTGAAATCTGCTTGGTTTTAAAGCAGACCTTCCCAGAACAGAAAACAATGTGTTTCATGCCCCACTTCATCTGCCATTGCTGTATTTTTCCTCTGAAGATTTGTACGGAAGGGGAAAAATATATAATCCTTTTGTTAAGATACTTAAATTAAAAGCTTGCTCATGTTGAACTGCCCTTTCAGTTGGGATTAAGATTTGTTACCCAAGTCTATATACCCTGTAAAACAACGACTAATCCAGACATTAATCACAGGAAATATTCTGGGCCTTTTAAAAATAAACCATGACATTCTGTGAAGAATACATAATTGAGAATATCCTGGACAGGTCAAAAATTAGCCCAGTTGATTGGTTACATAATGATCAGCTGGGTAAGCCAAGGGGAAAGAAAAGAGCACATGGGGCGAACAATGCAGCAGCTTTGTGCTATTGTCTGCCTTTTCCTGTCCTCGAGTTCAGCTCGGTACAAACATTGTCATTCCAAAACAAATTACATTAACAGGAGGTGTCTGTACCCCCGACCAACCTCGCTCCCCTGCTCTCCATTTTTTCTGATCACAGTTCATATTTTCTCCCCTTACTCCCTTTGCCATTTCCGGCCAGTGTTTCCCAGCCCTGATCTGTTGCCCAGAGCAACTTCTGCAGCAGTTGTGTTGTGACTGATCCCTTTCTTGAGGCAATATCTGTCAATGTTCCCCCTTCCTGCCAAAGGCCAGTTACTCATGTCAAGGTCAAACTGTGGACAGTCATTCTGTGTCTGCCCAAGTTAATCCAAACCAAACATACCATGTATAAGTAGCTTATCTCACAAAATAAATAGATGATAATTAGCATAAGACACCGCACCCACTCCTTTTCCATTCCTCTCTAAAAAAATCCTTCCACCTGAGTGAATCAGGATGCTTTGTCTGACCCATTCTCACTCTGCTGAAAAGCAAGCAAGCTCTGGCTCCAAGTGGAATGGCATTTACTACCTGGCTTTCCTACACCAAGGCACTCTTAGCAACACAGGAGAGATCCATACAAACATGCTTGTAAAGGAGATGAGATTATGACTGGAAATCTTCAAAAACTTATAATTTACAGCAGATCTACCCACAGCTGTGGGTCAATCACTATCAGTTGTGCTGACATCTGAGGGCATCACTCCTCAGACAGAAGTGTGTTCCATCACTGTTTCTCCAGAGACAGCAAGCTAAAGCAGCCTTAGCTGTCCAAGGAGGCTGAGGTACTTGGAACTACGGCGTGGATAGGACTCAGAGGTGTATTAAAACTCCATATTTTGTCTGTTAGACTTTCTCTGGGGACAAGCCCCACAGTGGCTTGTTTGGAGGGTTGAACCTTTGTGCTGTGGCACCAAGGGACTCTAGTGAAAACAGTGTCCTCCTTGGTGCTGCTGAAAATGTAGGTACCAATCCTGACGGTGGAGAGAGATAAGGGTGAACACTGTT
Source organism: Acropternis orthonyx (assembly GCA_035583155.1). NCBI lineage: Eukaryota > Metazoa > Chordata > Aves > Passeriformes > Rhinocryptidae > Acropternis > Acropternis orthonyx. Next base: position 5,252,100 of record JAWWEU010000125.1, read on the forward strand.
GCTGTCAGGAGCGTGAGTGAAGACGTATGATGTAGAAGGAAGGGGGTGAGCAGCCAAAGGAAAAGCAGGTGGTAGGTTTGAACTACTCTCCATGCCCGAAGTGTGAAGTGGTGATTGATGGTCAGTTCTTTACTTCTACAGAATCAACTACTGGTGGGGAAAAAACCCCAACCAAACAAAAAAAAAAAAATAAATTATGTGGACTGTGAAAAAACCCAACTTTACTCTTAGAGAAGAAATCTGCTGGCTTTGTTTCGCTGAAGCTCAGCCAGCAATGGAAGGGGCAGGTGGGATTTTGCTGCACTGACAAACAAGAAGTTTTCAAATTTCCCATACTTCTTTCTCTTGTTCTTAAATACCCTGTAATAAGGAAAGATAGTTAATAATCCTAGTGTTTGTGTTCAATATTACAGAGATAACATATATGTAACACTAATTATTTAATAAATTACTATTAACGTGAGGAGATTCAGTTCATTACACTGGGTTTCCTCTCTTATTTAGGCTTGCATAGCATCTTTGCCCTTCTTGGGACATGTGATTTGTTCTGAAAGAGTGAGAAGTGAGCCAAGCACTGACACCTGGGCTATGGTTATCTTTGAAGGTGTAATTTCTGTTTTGATAATTCCCTTTTTAACCTGGATTTGTGCCTCTTACCACTCAATGCCTATGGAATAAAACATGAAGAACTTAAACAAAAAAATACTCTAGTCTAAGCAGGATCTGTAGGTTTCAGGCAAGAGTTAGAGGATGCAGTCAGTATTTTGGGGTGGAATCAGACAGAATTAAAGGATTACACCCAGCACCCATGGACTCTGCCACGGGCCTCCGCTCCAGGGGTTTCCAGATGAAGTGGGGCACAAGAGAACCATGACCTGCTCTCATGCTTAATATAGTAACTTTCAATTTAATGACACAGTTTGGAAGTAGAGGAAGACAGGTGTGTTTTGGATGTGTTTCTAGCCAACAGTAAAAGTGGCCCAAAATGCAATTTTGAGAGCAGCATTTGTATGATCTAGGAAGGTACGTTGGATATATTCGCTATAGCAGCCCAGGAGCACATCAGAGGTGGCATGAAACCTCTTGGGGGGGGTTTGATGTTGCTTTGTGTAATTTCCATCAACGTCTTCACATCCTTCCTCAGCTTTGAGGCTTAACCCAGGTGTGCTGAAATGCTCCTGAAACTTGGCAAAGCCTTCTGCAAGGCTGGCTGGGGGAAGGGAGGGAAGGAGGCAATGGGGAGGTTTCACCTGGTTTCAAGTTTTAGGACAAAACTTTTACATGAGTAACAGTTTCGAGCTTCAAGAGCCCCATGACAACTTCATAACCAGCAATCCAAAACACTGGGTTTGTACACAGGACAGGCGCTGTCAGGCAGGAGAATGGGATTTTCAGGCAGAACTGAGGAACAGGATGATGTACTTGTCACTGTACAGCGTGTGCTTACTGGAAGTCTGTGGGAAACATCTTGTTACTCGCGCAGACTTGGCCACCTCTCCCTCCCGCGGTGAGGGAGGGGAGGAAGGCTCTGGAGGCAGCGCAGCGGCAGTAGTTTCCCCCGTGTTTCTGCGGGGGATGGGTTCCTGTGGCACAGGCGCTGGCAGCCAGGCCCGGGGCTGCGTTCCGCTGGCGCACAGCTGGCTCCAGCTGTGCGCCCGCAGCCTGAGAGCCGCCTGCTGCCCCGCGGTGCCTGCGGGAGAGACGCGCCCCGGCGGTGCCGCGCTGCTCGCGGGGCATCCGCCAAATGCCGCGGGGGTGGCACAGGGTTAACCTTGTAAAGAATTACACTGATCGTCGGGTGCCGCTAAAGTGTGCCCTCGGTTGAAAAGTCATGCATTAATTAAGTTGATGGCCTGTTTAGCTTGTAACCTCAGCGGCAGAGTCTCAACCTCTCTGTGGTCAAATAGATTTACCTAATGTAATGAAAGGCCATACCCTTTCCATTTCCTTCTTTCAAAGCCTTCTCACCACAAACTCTTCTGGTAAGGCCACTTATCAGTGACAGCACATTTTTCATTACTAGTGGAGTATGTGTTAAAATGAAATTTTGAAATACTTTTTCAAATGTCACATGGAACATGCTGCATATCGACTGGTCAGCAATGAATCCATCAATCAGTTACCTCTGGGTTTCTTTTTTTCCCCTTGAACTGAATTTATTTTAGACAACACTCCTTATAGAAGAAGGCAGAGTACTTTTTCCCAAGTTGAAACAATAATATTTTCAATGGCTTATTAAAAAAGATAAAAAGAAAAAGCTCTTAAGTGATTAGTTTTCTTCTGCAATTCTCCCCAAATTACAAAAAAACCCAACAAACCCTATATATCTTAATATATACATATACATATAAATAAAACAGTTCTGTTCTTGTAATACAGTTATGTGTGCTAATATTATGCAATACTGTGATAATGAGATTTTTATTTCATATATTGCACATATGTTAGTAAATAAGGTATGAACTTAGCTCATGCACATGTTCAAAGTGATTCTGCACAACTCTCTGATTAGGTAGGTGATAATTCTGCTTCACATTAATAAGAAAGCTTTTATTTTGCATTTGATTTCATGCTAGTGTGTACTGATGTCTTTCCATTTACTCTCATTGAATTTTGCAACAGAGTTGTTGAGTAAAGAATCTGAGGGGGGTTGTGTTCTTGTTTGTTTTGCTCTTTTTTTTGGTGTGTTTCAGTTTGGGCTTTTTTTTTTTTTTTCTTTTTCTTTTTTGAGATTGCAGCAATGATTCAAGAATTTGCCCAGTGGCTGAGATGGCTAAAATTCGTGTGCTTAGTGTTTTCTGTAGCAAGGAGGAAGTGTCAAACAGAAAGCAGAAAGATGCAGGAATAGTAATTTGTAGATGGTAGGATAAGAAATCTCAGGAAAGGATTGAAAGAAGAAGAATTATGGAAAACATTTATGAAGATGGAAAATTTTCATTCGACACTATCTTCTATTATATATTCCATTTATTTTATACTGCAAGGCATCCTGTTGAATTGGAATCTCAAGTACATTCAAAGACTGACAAAGACCTTAATGGATCAATGCAGGCCAGTCTCTAATACTGTAATTTCAGGGCTAAAACCTCCACAGACTTTTATTTCAGCTTTGGCTCTTACTGTTCACTATCTTGGACTTGATTTAGTAGAATAACATGGGTATCCATCTGTTGAAGATACTGCTGTTTCAGAAAGGATTTAGCCGAATAATTGCCACAGTAGTTCAGATCTCAGGTCTTTGTAGCCCAGTACACTGTTCACAGCAGTTGCCAGTAGTGATGTCTTCGATAGACTATGACCATGACCAAGATGTAGTGATACATCCTGGAATGGATTCTTACCTTATTGTTTTGTGATTCTGAATGAATTTTAGATTCTTTTGTGAGATGTCTGTACTGGCTTAATTGTCATCATTCTTCTTGACAGCTTTTCTAAGGTTAGACAGATCTTCTGTGAGTCTTAACACAAGCTGAGTTCTTCTCAGCTCTCTAAGTCCTTGGGGTTTAAGTTCTCCAAAGTCCAGAGGAGTCTTTCCTAGTTCTTAATCCTTCAGAGATTTGGAGCTTGATTAAGTTTTTGTTTGTGAAGAAGATCACTGCATTAGACTCACACCAGAACTGGTGTTCTGTGGAAGGATTTAAAGCAGACAGTGGAGAAGACAGCCAGCCACAGGATGTACCAGCTGGAATGTCTTGCTGTCTACACAACAGCCAGACTCCCTGCCACATGAGAATTGTATAGATCACTGCTACCTCACAGGGGAGGAAAGGATAAAGCAAACTGTGACAAAGCTCCCTTATATGCTGATGTTGTCTGGCCACACTTCATGAAGAGTCAGATTGGACCGAAAGCCTTTGCGTTACACTAATTCAGTGGCACCTTCAGCTTTCAGTAAAGGAAGTAAGCCACAAAAGCAGTGATCTATCCAAACAGATATTTGATCTTTTGGTCATGAAGATATCCACGTCAGGGTGAAACTGAGATTTATTTAAAAACCATTTTTTGTTAATTCTGATGGATGAACAAGACTTTCCTGAGTAGTTAGTCAGTTGTCTGCTTAGGGGACTATCCTGATGGAGAGTTTGTCTCTGAACTGATTCCTTTTGTACTAGAGAATGTGGAGATGACATGCTATATTTACAGTCTTGGGAGCAGGCACTGAATACTGTGCTGAGGGTTTCCTAGATTGCCTCTCTTTGCTGCCGAAACACTCCATGCTGTGGAAGAAACTGCATGCTGGGCACCTAATTTATTCCATCCCAATCAAAGTTCTTTGTTGAAATAAGTTCCAGAAAGTTTTGGTAAATTTCTGATAGAAAAACCGCATCACTGGAAACCCACCCTTTACCTCTTTCTGCAGCAAACCTGTGATGGCCTAACCATGCTGCTGCACTTGGTTTGGTCTCCTTGGAGCTATTTTGATTCCCAGATTTGTTTTACATTGATAATGGGCTGGTGTTTCCAATGCTTGACATGTACAGTTACTGCTCTATTAAAAAAATAAAGTGTGCCTTGGAAGCTGAAACCAGGGACTGGAGACCAGGAGAGAAGACAGCTGAGAGCAGCAGGGAAGGGGAAGCAAGCAGCAGGGCAGGCTCTGGTGCTCTGTGGTGCCGAGATGTAGGGTGCTCCTCGCTTGTCATCATTCCCTGGGAGCTGAATAGAAGCAAAAGCAATTTCTTGTTTTGTAAGTTGCTACAAGTATCTTGAAAAGCTTTGCAAGTGGAGACAAAGGAAAAGAATGGAAAATAACCCAGGATGTATTTCCAATCGCTTTCAGACCATCCCTGCTACGTCGCGTGTTGAAAAGGTCTGGAGCAGAGTCTCCTATTGTTACAGTTTCTCTTTGTTGTAGAGCAGGACTCGCAGTGGGAGGATGACGTTCAACAAGATGCCAGGGAACTGGTTTGTGTGCTCTATCTGAACTCGGAGTTCTCCCAGTCAGCTACTGACAGAACCAGAGGACACGCGCTCATGCTGCGCCAAGGGAGGTTCAAGTTGGACATCAGGAAGAATTTCTTCATGAAAAGAGTTCTCAATTATTGGAATGGGCTGCCTAGCGTGGTGGTGGAGCCACCACCCCTGGAGGTGTTCAAGAAATGACTGGAGGTGACAATTAGTGCTATGGTTAATTGACAAGGTGGTGATCACTCAAAGGTTGGACTCCATGAATTTGGATATCTTCTCCAAGATAAATGATTCTGTGATTCTGGGAATCTACACATCAGCACAAGTAGGGGGTACAACAAAGCAAAAAGATGCTGGGAGATTCAGTAAGATGTTCTTAGGCTCTCAGAGCTCCTAAATGCTGTGTTGTTAAGCAAGAGCTGAGAAACCAAGTAGAAAGGGCAGCTGTAGAAATAGAAACGAGGAAATGTATTTTCTTCCAGAGGGGAAAAGGAAACACTGGTTCACATGACGATGCTGTGGCTTTGGCTGTCTAGCCATAAAGCAAATAAGGTTTTTTTTGGGGCCTGTTTAAATAATACATCCAGGAAATGTTTGAGGGGAAAACAAGGAGTGCCCTCTATTTTGCTTATGGCATTCACCTTTAGCTGCAAAATGTATGTTTCTGTGTCTTGTTTAATGATGTGCAATGGGGCCATTTGTGTGACCTGGTTAATGGGGAAGACACGTGCCATGTGAAGTGCCTGGTGGTTTGTGAGGGATATTCAGATATGCTGCATATGGGAGATTGCTCCTGGTAGTTTGTAGACAGGTGCTCTCTGTATATTAGCAAGTAGTTCTTCCTACTGTGGACCTGGCACCTGTGCTGTATTAGCTATTGCTTGGAACTGAGGACTGAACACCTGTTAATGGTAGGAGTGCACTAGGTATGTTTCTGGAGTGCATTTTACTGTGTGAATTATACTGTATACCTTTGATATACGTGGCAAAGCTAATGGGGATGCAATCAGAGAACCCAGATGGAAATAGGGTAGATTCCTTCTCTCTCAAAGAAGCTTCATGTTTAAAGTATAATAATAACAATAATAGCAAAAGTCTAGATGTAAGATTCACTGTATTGCAAATACTGTTATTGCTGAATCCAGTCCTGCAGCCATTGCAAAGGAGGAGTATATCCTGTTTATGAAAGTATTTAGTTCAAACCAGATTTGATGGCTTTTAAACTCGGCTGTGCTAAGGGCTGAACACTGTGTTCTTCTGCTGGCCTCTAACGCAGTGTGAAAGCATTAAGTAACACAGGCTGAAATGCTGAAAGTGCCTGTGCAGTGTGTAACTCTGCAAAGCAGCATTCCAGTCCCTGGGAATCCAGTCTCAGTGCAACTGTGGAAGCAGCAGCCAAGGATGGATGATTTCTATCTTAGGTCTTAGTGTGAATAAAATGCATTTATACTCAAGGAATCAGAATTATAGAGAGGAGGATATGCTGGAATCTATATGTGCAGCAAGGAGGGTTACATTCCTGCTTCTTGTGAAAAGCCATCATAATTATTTAGCAATAGTCATTATCTGAGCAATGAAAGATAAACAGAATTGTTGACAGTATAAGATAGTTTCATGTGTAAGTTTTATCATTCCAGGGCTGAGTGGTAGCAGATATTCCCAGTTGTGCAAGCTGGTTTCCCGCTGGATGAGAAATCAGTGATGTGGAGTCTGAGTATGTTCTTAGTTTTAAGACTGAATTCACCACTTGTGGGACAGGGATGATCAAAGAACATGCAAGATGTTCTCCCTCATCCTTGTTTTCTTTCCTAGACTGCTAGAACAGCAATGCCAATGGAATGACTGTATTTAAAGAATTAATTCTAGTCAGAGGCACTAAAGCAGAGAACAAATTGTCTTGTTCACTTGTGCCGCCTCCCACGAGTAAAACAGAAACTTAAAACTAAAAGTATTAGGATTTCTTGAAAGATTGAGCAGTGCTTGCCAGCTAAGTGAAAGAAGATGTAAAGCAACATACAGTGGCATCCCTTGACGCTCCCCACAATGATACTGAAATTGAGGAAGTAAATTAGAAAACAGAGGATGCAAGATAGAGCATGCAGTGCTGGGGGTACAGTGCCAAAAGAGGTGATGAATTGTAATTCATCTGGTTTTAATGGTATACAGTCACTCTTAATTGGCTCATCTCTTCTGAGTAAGGACACAGTGCAGTTATTGTTCTAATGTAGGCAATAACTAATCACCAAACCCAATTTCTGTACCTGCTTTCCCTCTCTTTCCAAACATAAGAGATTATGAGCCATGATTCACATGCATAAGTAGGTCCTAGAAAAAGCACAACATTTATTTAATGGCTAACGTTGTAAATATACATCAACATTGCTGATTTTCTGTTTCTCTAACATGTCAGAAAATGAATTTGAGAATTTCACCCTGAAACACTTTGCACAAAAACACCCTAATCTCAAAGCAGAAGTTCAGTTTACTGCAGTGTAGGAAATTCTGTCTCTGATTTCTTTGTGCATCTTGTGGCATCTGCTGCAAGTCTTACATTTCTGTGGGTTTTTCTTTCTTTTTTTTTTTTTTTTCCTCTGTGGCTGAGAAAAGAAAGGTTCTAGTAATATTTTCCAGCAGCATCGTTCTTTCAGGGAACTTTTTTAGAGTGGAACTTCAATAACATCACCTGTTGTCTTCTGCAGAACCAGAGTTTCACTCCAGTTTTCATGCCAGTGGGGGTTAAGTGCTTCTTCCAAAGTCCAATTGCACTTAGTACTGGAAGCCCTATTTCTCTTTGCTCTGAGGGTAACCTGGGGAATCCTGTGTGTCACAGCCAGATCCTTGAAAACTACAAGCCATTTCCTGATTTGGTGTTGTGACTTTTAACCTTTCTGAGCTGTGGAGCACATGGATTTTTTATCCTTCTGCTGGGAATACTGCATGAAGCAGAGTTGGTAATGTGATGCACACTTCTGATGGACCCAAGAAACCCACCTGGACTGTCTGGTGTGTCAAGGGTAACTTAAAGTGCAGACTCCTAAATGACAGCACATGTTCACAAAAACACAAAATGTATTCAGGTTTAAAAGTTTTTTCAATTAAAAAAAAAAAAGAATAGTCGAGGGAAAACCACTTTTGATATTAAAGTATGAACAAAAAACTCCTGGCATATGAAAAATGTCATGGCAGAGTCATCTTTTTGGAAAGCTGGTGATGCAGAACAGCTGTGTTTCTCAACACCAGACAGGAGATCATTTGTATGATGATCAAATCATCAGTTGTATGATGGCTTTTCATGTTGTTGGAATATGGTGTCACTGCAGATGGCAAAGAGCAAGTCCATATCTTCTATCTTAGCTCTCATTTTCCTTAGTTGTTACAACTTCTGCTCGCTTATTTTCACTTTTGCTGTTGGTGCTTGGCTGTCTCGTCACTTTCTGAAGTGCTAAACCCCAACCAGAAGCACTGATAAGAGTGACAGAGTGTGTCAGCTCAACTCACACTCCTGCTTTTATGGGGAATAGCAGCTCTGGAGGTAACTGAGAAATAGGCATGTCATTAGGGAGAGACCAAATGGCCATTTCTGCAGAAGACTCAAATTCTGTAATTAACTCTTGGCTGAGCTGGAGCCCAACACTGTGTCTAGATTTTATAGTGTATTTGTATTATTTATATTATAGCTGAGAAATTAAAATGATCAGTTTTCTAGCTTCCCTGAGGCTGGGTAGTATTTTTCTCTCGTGTTATGTGTGTGAAGGGGTCAGTTTTGGCACTCCTTCTCCAGTATTTCATGATGTAGATGGTCTTATTTAATGTCTCATTCAGATTTTTTGATGGGGAATTTGCCTATTGAATTTTTTCTACAATTTGAAACTACTTAAGCAGATTTGCTGCTATGTGGGGTGTGTTTGTAGCTGGCCTGTGGTATGGAGTAGAGAGACATTCAAATGTCTTCTCTTTTCAAAGGTGATACTGATGGAAACTTCGGCTTTGATTTGAGCAGAGTCAAACCTGGGCTTTAGCCATAGGTAAAATTTGTCACTCACTTTTTTTAATGAAAAACTAAGGCTCACACAAAAAGAAAAGAAAACCAAAAGAATCTTTTTCTAAGTCTATATTTTGCATAAGCTTTTAGAAGGTTTTGGTGCTGTTCCTATGAGTACTGGTATCAGATGACAAAACCTCCAAAGCTGGTGCCAAGTTGGAACCCGTGGTCATCTGTAGTGAGGCTCATAACCAGTGGTCCCCCAGCTCAGGGAAAGACCTGTGCGTTGAATTAACAGCAGCTTTCTTGTATTATGTGCTTCCTACTCGAGGGTAGTGTATCCAATTATCATCTGTTACCAAAAGCCAGGAAAGCAGCAGGGTAGCGTGGCGAAAGGCCGTATCCACAAGCCATATTGATCCCTGAACAAATTTGTCTGGAGTGCTCAAACACACATACACACATGTGTGTGCACACACAGAAATTCCTGTGGCTTTGCCACTGCTGCCATTTATGTGGTCTGCTCTGTGCCCCTCCAAAGCTTCATGCCTTTGCCTCATAGTTTTTCTGAGACCCTCAGTACAGGTGTTCCAGAAAATGCCAGCAATACATGAGTGGGGATTCAGGAACTGGCTTCCTGATGGCTCTCCTGACAGCTGATGGATTGTTGTTTCATTACCAAAAGTTGTAAAAACCAAAAGAATGGTGCAGTGGGGTGGCTCAGAGTCAAAGGAAGCTAAACAAAGCTGAAAATTGAGTGTATACATTGCAGCTCGATTATTTTGAAGGTTGAGGTTTTTCCTTCAACCCTTCACAAGGAAAAGGGCTGTCTTTCTTTAAGCATTCTCTTTTATCATTCTCTGGGATCTTTATATTTTAGTTTTGCGTGTGTTTTATGGGATAAAATGTCAATACATCTATTAACAGTTTTACTGCTATTAAACTACAATAATCCTGAAAAATGCTGAAGTTCTCTGAACAAAGTACAGCTTTTTAATGTGGGGAACATCACAAAACGCTTTTGTTTGCTGGTAGGTAATGACCAGAAGTGGCCCCAATTTGAAATGATTCCATTCTGCACATCAATGTTATTGTCCCCAGACTTTTGTTAAAATAGGTGGGATGTTTTCTGCCAGGGAAATTAAATGAAGAATGGACAACATAGTATTTGTAGGCCATGGGAATGATGGTGTCTAATAAAAAAGCAAACAAAAATGAGACTTATATAAGAAACTGTCTTCCTGTTTGCTCTTCTCTTGCATTTTCCCTACTGGTCTCTGCAGGCAGGTTTTGATGAGATGAGGTATTTGATTCAAATGTGAGGGATTTTGGTTCGAAGCTGCACTGATTTTGGGGTAATCCCAGTGCTTGCAATGGTGTGACTGTGTAATTTAACTGCAGGACAGTTCTGCTTAAGAAGTTTATGCAGGTGTGTCATTGATGTTCATTGTGCAAGGAGAGTCAGCAGAGTCCTCTGGCTTTCTCAGCTTCTGCATTGAAATTGCAGTACTCAACCTGCATATTTCTTGATCTGAAATGATATTAAACTCTCCTGGCTACCTGAATATCTAGGTAGGAGGCAGCAGGAAGATGCGTATCTTCCCTACTTTATCTGCAGATAGAGAGAAGTGTGTGTATCGCTAAATAAAATAATAATAGTAATAAAGGTTACCAATGCAATCCTAAAAGGAAACACAAATCAGCAGGAGTGGGTTCTAAACTTCTAGGAATTTCTATGTTTTTTATTTTCAAAGTATCATCCTGGCCACTGAAAATTCATGAAATCAAAACACTCCTGATTTTTGTTTTTCCATGTCCATTAAAAAGAATATCTCATTGTAAGTAAGGATTTGGATTTAAAATAAGTCATTTTGCTTATGGCTATTCACATAAAGCTGTGTAACGTGATCTGAAATGAATGTTGTGCAGTGCAGACGTGAAATGTGAGTGTAGTATAACACAAATAAGAAATAAATCTGAACCCTTTAGACCTCACCTGTCATTATTTCAGTAGATAGCTGAGTTTATTTTTAGTATACACTTGTTGTAGTAAATATAAGCTCAGAATAAATTTTGTTCATTTATCTAAAGCAACATTTCAGGATAAGGGCTCTTATTGTGAATGTGATTAATCCAGCAGCTGGTCCTCTGTGGTTACAGCCTGCTGCTTCTCACATCTGAACCTGTTCCTTCTCTAGCTGGGATCTGGAGGCCTTGTGGTGTTGGGCTTGAATGTCCAAGGTTTGAACTCTGCCTACATTGTCTGTGCATTTAGATGGGTTATAATTTCTTTAGCTGGAAGCATAACAGGGTCTAAGTGCTCAAGGCCAGCTGTACTCTCCGGTTCTCTACTGTAGTATGTGGTTATGGATCAGTATTTTTTTTCCTTTTTTCTCTGAAGCTCTTCCAATGATTGAAATGGATTTTAATTGTTCTCTGATCAGCGTTTTCATTATTATCTAGGAAAAAACATTGGGTCTGTTTTGTTTTCTTCATGCGTAATTAAATACAGAGTTAACTGTGAACCAGGATATCAGTGCGGAGCAGCCATTCCAAGCGCTGGCTACAGTGATCATGTTTTGGGGTCTAGGATGACATATTCTGTGACAGGAGCTGTGCCTGCATGGAGAGACACGTTTTTTACCTTTTTCTTGGAGTATCTTATTAACTCCAAACTGCCTGTAGGAAAGTTTGGGAGTCTCTGGGGCTATGAGGTCTAGGCTACAGGAACTAAAGGATTCTGCAAGGAGAATGCCACTGTTATTTGCCTGTTGTTGCATTGCAGTTCATATCCTGTTGGGCCACATGCCAAACCCACAAACTCCCTCTGTCCCTGGTGACTGAGATTGCTTGCTTACAATGCTGTGAAACAAGTGCTGTACCACTGTGACCATAGGGAAGAAAAGTCTTTAGTTTTGATATTCTTTATGTAGAGTCTCTGGAACCTCCTTTAAAACTGAATGAAGACTCCTATTCCTGATATGGATTCTAATTTTAAAATGTGGTAAAAAGTGTACACTTTTTTGGGGGGGGGGGGGGAGGGAGGGAGGGAGCTACATTTAACAGGTTAATTTATGTAGAAACCTCTAATTTTTTTCATGGCATGTTGCTTTTAATGCCAATAAATTTGAAAGGCCTATTGTATTAATATTAACACTGGGCTGTCTCTTGTTAAAGAATAAATGCTCCAGGAAATGACAAAACTTGCACTTTTTCACCATTTAGGACTACCAGTAAGGAAGTACATCCCAACACACAGAGTGGGGATGCTGGTAGCAGGGAACAGTCCAGCAGATCTTTCCCACCTTTAACATTCTTAGCATTATTTAGTAATTCACCAAACTTATAGATTAATAGGGTTTTCTGAGTCTCAGAGAAGAGAGTCTAGTGACAGAAAACATCACCTAATGTATGGTGTCAAAATGCAGCATAGTTAATTTATTTCATCTGCTCATAACTTTTGCTGTTCTCCTTGAAGCATCCTTGATAGATGCAAAAAACGAAAGACTGGACATAGATGCTGTTCTAAAGGTGATGTCTTTTGTGGGGCCTTTTTGTTTGTGTTTATTTGTTTGTTTTAAATTAAGACTGAAGAGCAAAGTATATCAAAAGATTACAGTGAGCTTGCTCTAGCAGGGATTCCAGCCCAGACTTGCTGTTCCATATTATGTGAATAACACACCTGGACCTTTGTATATTTGCAGCCTTTCCAATACCTCCTTCTGTAAAAACATGATAGAAAGGCAGACTGTGATTTTTACCCAATATGTGCAGAAGAAGGGCCATGAACGAATTATTCTAGTAGTGGGTTTTGAAAAGACCTCTGTGGCTGTGAGTGCGTGGCATGATCAGCTGTCCCTGCACTTCTGAACAGGCTGAGATGTCCAATACATGGAATAATATCTGGAACAATAGAGAATATTTTCCCTTTTCAGGATTTTTGCCCTTCTAAAATGATATATCAAAGTAACTATATTTTGAATATTTTAAAGCACTCTGTGATTGTTTGTTTTTCTGTAGGACTTTAGATAAAGCATACTGGAGGGTGCTAGTCCTGAGGACAAAAGATTATTTTTATCCTGTTTCTACTTGGGTCCAGTTGAAGTCCTTTATAATATCATGGTGTGATGCTGAGCTATTAAATGTCTCACAATCTCAAACCAGACCCAGCTGAGTTTGGTGAGGTTTGATCCTACTTGCTCCATTGTTAAGAGTAGTATAATAACTTTTTTCACCTTGCAAGACTGGGGTTAATATTTTTACTTTTGAAATTGTGAGGGTTTTAGGATTGAAAAATGGCAACATGGTAGAAAAAAAAAAAAGACACCTTAGGTAGATTTTTGTTAGCTGGAGTTGCCATTTTTCTGTGTCTGTGATTTCGAAATATTTGATCTGAGCATCCAATGCGCCACAGGGGAGAGAAGGAAATGATGAACTAAATTTCAGTTGGGATTTCAGCAGCTCTGTTAAGGAAAGGGAAAGATGCATGGATAGTAATGACTTTCGATTATGCCATCAAGTTTACAAGAAGAATTCACACAGTCTGATCTTGAAGGATGATTTTTCCTTTGTATTCCACAAAACTTCTTAATTCCTAGGGAACAAGCCCAAAGGGCTTGGTTGGTTCCTAGATAGAACAAACTAAAATAGCCATGAAATACACCCCAGCCTTAGAGAGACTTGTGTTTTGGGCTCCGTGCACTAGTTCCAAGACAGGACTACGTAGTGGAGAGGATTAATATGGAACATTATTTATGCTGTATAAATAGAATCACTTCTAAGTCAGTTTTGGTGGGGTGTAGATTTGTACTAACCCATGGAAAACTTTGTTTTGTCACTTGACTTTGCCTTGTTAAAGCTTCTGTGGCTCCTGGGGACAAACATAAATCAGTACACATCAAAATTTTTCTCATTTATCTCCTCTGCAAGTGGAGGAGGCCCAAATGACACAAATGAATTGAAAAGACTTTATGTGAGGATTCCAGCCAGCCAGTCAAACTTTGTGGACAGTGTGATTTTGCTGATACAGAGTTGTTGGAAATATTACATTTCTTTCAGAGACAGGAATGATTATAAAAGCAGATCTCAAGAGAGCAACTTACTGGAAACCCAAGCCATGCTGAATAGTAACTACTTTCACCTAAGGAAGTTTGCCTTTTGCAAATTGCAGGCAATTTTCAGACCTTGTTGCTGTGCTTATTTTGGGATGACAGTGGATGTTATATTGCTGCTGCTGTGGATTTTTGTGTCTTCCAGGCCACATCTTTTAAATATTCTCTAATTTAAGTGATCCTCCAATAGCTTACATCCCTGGATATTGTGTTTGTTGACAGGAATGCATGCAATACACTGTCATGCAAATTTTACTCACCTTATGTGTCTCCTACTGAAAAAATAGTAGATCATGTGAAGACATCTGTCAAGTCAGGGGGGCAGCTAGGTCTGAGTAGACAAGAATTTTTACATGCTATTGGCAGTCTTGCCTAGTTTTGAGAAAAAGCCAATTCAGTGAGACAAATCTTAGACAAACCCATTGCTAGAATTTACCTCAGTCTTCACTCATTTCACAAAGGAAAAATTCTGAGTTAAAGAGAATGGAACTTGTCTCTTTGGAAACCCTGTACCAAAAGAAGCTGAATTCTGTGTGCAGAGATCCTGCAAAGGATGTGCCTCTTGGCCTGGCATCACTCTTTAGTCTTATTCTTTCTTTGTCACACCATAGGTGAGCTGAGATGAGGCCTTGGCATGCTTGGCCTGTAGAGTAACAGTACACATTTTGTACTGGTTTTATAATAAGGGTTACCAAGCAAGGCAGTATGTTGGGAACAATGAAATGAAGGACCTATTTGAAAGTATTTAGATAATCCATTGGCACCAACTCAGCCAGGTTTCCTTGTACTTGGTCTGTCAGGTGAAGTGGGAGGAGAGAGACTGTTTGACTACTTTGCTTTGATTGATTAATTGTGCCTGGTGGGAAAAGTCCTGCTGTGTGATACTGTACAAGTGAGTGTGAAGGAAAGCACATGATGAGGTATGTCTAGAATTCTGGGGAGACTGCTCACACTTACTCCATATGTCTGAGTGAGGCTGACAGAGGATTTGTCTTTGGGGGTGACTCAGTCAATCTGAAATCCCTCATTATGCCTTGTCTACTCAGTGTAGGAAGGTGAAGGGATTAATCAGAGGATGGAGTTCTTGGGTTGGGAGAAGGAAATAAAGGGAAGTGGGGATGCCTGTGCTGGCAGGTTGGTCTCAGCTGTTCTCATGTGTATGACCATCCTATGACCTGACAGAAACAAGTAGAGATTTGGATAAACTAATCAAAAGTGGTACCTGTCATGCTATGAGAAGCCCTTCAGTATTTAAATGTTTTTCTTCTAAGTACTTTTTCCACCAGCTTGCTGTTTTACTTACATATCATCTGGCAGTATCAATTTTAGATCCCAAATGGAAAGCATATGTAACAAAGCAGAAATGTTCTTCCACTCTGTGTAACCAAGTCCAATATGAAAAATGGATTTTCCTGAGATGGAACATGCTACTTTAATTATTACGTGCATTTTGGAATCATGACTATTCATATAATTGGAAGTTTGGAAAGGCTTCTACAAGTTCTATCTACATATGCATTACAGAGATTTTTTTTCCCCCCTTCTAAATGCAATCTAGAAGATGAACAATAAGAACAGCTTGGAAGTCATCCTGGCAGAAGAAATATTTCAGATATTGGTATTGCCTGAATTTCAGTAAGCATTTCACAGCTGAAGATTCAATACTCTCTTTAGCTTTAAAAATCTGTGTAGACCATGTCTGGAAAATAATCTTGTGGAAAGGGGAATGGCTGCCATCGTCAAAGCACTTTACAGCTTCTCTGGAATTAAGGTTAAGACTGTATTTCCACATGGGCCTTATATAATTTTAAACTGATTAGCTGTTTTCTGGTGTGGGTTTTTTTTTTTTTTTTGGTCTTTATTATGTAAAGGTATGCAGGCTGAATTCTGCTTGAAAAAGTTGAGGGTAGTGGCATCTATTATTTGACATTTCTTGGGAGTGAATGCAGTGTTATTATCACATTGCAAAATTCCATAATCCAAGCAGTGGGCAAAATTCTGACCTTACTGACAGTGGTGTAAATCTAGGTGAAATCCCCTGAGACCAAGCTAAATACATGGATTTCCTGTACATTTCTACTGTTGTTTTGAAGTGCTGAATCTGGCCCACCGACATAATTGAAAGAGCCACTGATCACACACACAAAAAAATCCCCTGCTATTTGATAAGGTTCTACAAAGAAAATTTATCCTTGTGAACTCCGTGTATTTTTAATGTAACTTCTCTTTTGCTGAATTGATTAAGCTCTGTTGAAAATTCTTGAATGTGGAAGCAAATCAGCTGTGACTGTGGGAGGGATTGTCTGATAATTCAGTAAGGAAAAGAACCAGCATGTCTGTAGACTTCTGAAAAAAAGAATTGGAGTAGCTGTAATTTTGAAAATAGGCTGGTTTTGAAGTTTGATAGTATGTTCTGAACAGAGCTCTTCCTTTGCTTTAGGCTCTTTGTGCACTTTACCAGGGGTCAGGAAGTTTGCATAAAAGCAGGGCAGTAGGTAAAATCCCTCTGAAATCACGGGTAAAACTCTCAATTAAGCAGAGTCAGGATAACAAACCATGTCAAATGCAGTAGACAGACTAATATTACCTGTGGAGAATTTGTCTATTAATCAGGTGTGGTGAGTTTTCCACACTGAAAAGAGAGTTGTCCTTTATTTAGTGTGCTGCCATTCCCTATTTCTTAAAAACAGTGTGGTACCATAGTCTGCTTTGATGTCACCAACCATTACAGTAGTTTTACTGTAACGTTCTGCTTAATTTCTTAGCCTGTTGTAATATTTTTATAAGGATTGTGTATAAAGGGCTTCCTCTTGGGAAGGCAAAAACTGGTCTGCTCGTACATATTTCCAGGAAAACTGGGAAAAGTGAATGGAACTTCAAATGACTGGTGCTGTACCAGTTCTGCACACATCTCTCTTGGTTTCTTTCTCCTGTGGTAATGATTGGACTCTTTCTGTATCCACAGGCATAACAAATGAACAATTAGTCTTTGGTTTTTAAGATTACATCAGCTCCGAAGCATTGCTGCTTTGGAGAACCAGGTCAGTGTGGTCGATTCATGTTGATTACAGCAATTGCAAAGTGTATCCTGTCCCTGATGTTCCCTTGGCAGATGAGAGTTAGACCTTTTGAACACTGAATGAAGGCAATTATTTTATTCAGTGACCTATGATTTTCACATCTTCTGTATGGGTTCAAAGCCACTCATTTTGCTTTCTTTCCAGAGAAAATGACATCTGTTTGACTGGCTAGGACCTTCCAGCTTGATGATCTTGTCCGTTTTCTGTACACATTCAAAAGCAAAATATCTGGAAATGAACTAAAAATTGCTATGTGTCTGTGGCTCCCTGACTAAACATTTGCTGGGAAAATCAATATGTAAGCAATTTGTACATGAAAACATCCCACTTTATAAGAAATAGAAACTAACAAAGTCAGATAAGAGAACAGATGTCTTGTCTTTGTCCTTCCTCTGAACCAGATGTGCTAGGAAGAGAAGGACAGTGGTGAAGGGTCATTGACTGAGCAAATTCTCACACCAATGTGTCAAGTATTTCCTTTCCTGATGTATTTTATTGCCATTCAGTCTTATGTTACTAATGTTACTCAGTGCTTTGAACCAAGTGCTGTGCATGTAGTCTCTCCCAAAGCCTTTCCTAAAGTTAAAACAGAGGAGTCTCATCTCCCTTACCTGTGCTATGAAACTGGTTTGTCAGCTGACTCTCAGCTATAACTTGGTTTTGTCAAAGGAAATTATGTTTGAAACATAGTCCAAGAGACTATTCTGCTGTCTGGTCACAGTGCTTTGGGTCAATGTCCAGGTTACAGACCCCACCTTTAGAAACTCCAGTGTCTATGTAAAATACAAAATCTGGAAGTACGGCTTATCTACTGTAAAGCATCATACAGTCTATAAAGATGCCAGTGGGTCCAGACAACATCCTCTTGTGTTATTTTTAGCATGCCTGGATAGAACAACCTGTCTGTGCTTTCCATCACTGCGCCTTACATAATGACTCTGAATTAAAACTAAGAGATGCTAAGCCTCTTTGGTATGGGGATCAGGGGTGGAGAACAAGCACCTTCACCCAAGGAAGGCAGATTAATAACTAATGGATTCAGTTCATTTGTCTGAAAGAGTGTTGTTTGTTCAGCGAATCGTGAGCAGAAGAAAGATGCAAGGGTGACTGCTAATACTCACTTATGTAAACTTGGGGTGAAATGAGCTTCAGCCACATTTGGATGAAAGGGAAAACAAAGGTGAATTAGGAAATGGTAATAATCATCCAGCAGAGAGTCTCCTTCTAGCCATACTGAGCATAAACCCAGTGCAGTGCTAGAAGGTAAAGAGTTGTTTGGGATGATATTTAACACAGTGATCAGTACAAGAATAAGGATGATTACATTGTCCAGACTTCCCTAAATGTGAACAGATTAATCTGTAGATATTGGTTATAAGCCTCTAAATAGGGGAATTGAAATGTTTTGCAGGATCAAGTACAATGCTGTTTTTCAGTGGGTGATAATTCCACTTTCCTTCATCTAAAATGCGTCTTGTGTAGACGTATGTCAGTAGATAGATGCTTGTTAGACATATGGCAGAACAAAGCAGCTACACCTCACTAATTCAGAATCTGCATTCTGAAATAGATGAAACTTTATTTTTTTATATCTTTCTGCTTAAATCAGTCCTTTCAACTGTCTTTACTTGAAACCAGCCATGAAATTGTTTTTCCTCCTACTCCTACGAAAATCTGGGACAAATTATAACCTCTCCAGCCCTTCTGCATTTGGCAAAAATGGAAAAAGTTTTCAATACATTTTGATTTTACCAAAGACCGTTATCTCTCATTACCAATCTTTGGCTTTTTTTTGCAAGAAGCCATGAGTGTGCTGTCTTTAATCTTTGTAATGAGCATACTTCTAATTTCCTAGTTCCACTTCATTCTGTGCTGCAGCTCAGGTATGACAGCCCCACACCTGTTTTCAGGTTCTCTAATGAGTCCTTTCTTTGCATCTTTTGGAAACAAAAGGCCCCTTTTGGAATCTGGGAGAAGTGCTCGCTCCAAGTCTCTCACCATCAGGTGCATTGTATCCAGATATTACTGAATCTGTTCTTTTACTTCATTTTATACTGGTGGCAATAACAATTTGTAGCAGCTACTATTGCACATAAAGCAGGTTGTTGCTATTTTCAGTGTAAAAGATGGACATAGTGTGTATGCAGGTGGATCCATGGCAGTAAGGGATATAATAAAAGTTTATGAAACACTGTGTGGAATACTGACAGTATTGGAAGAAGCCTCTTGTGCTTGGACCTTTCTCACACTGTTGAAGTGATTCAAGTGCAGTTAAAAGGTTGTGTTAGTCTGGGCTGTCAGCTCCAGACTGGAAAAGTTATGTATAGTGAAGGTAGTAGCTCTCCAAGACAGTTGTTTTGATCCTTCCTTGCATTGTGCCTTGGTAATTTATGCACATGGCAAGCGAAGTTTCCCACACACACTGCAGTGTGATCTGTGGACCAGATCAGAGAAGTCAAGCCTATGGAAAGCCCTGGAAAGCACAAGACTGCAAAGAGGATAAATACATGAGCTGGTGTTGAACCTTTCTGCTTCTTGATGTGAAAACAGGTGTGTAAGAGGCCATGAGCTTTTTCTTGAAAATAAGGATATTGGAGTGGGACCACCATGGTCTTTTGCATGACCTGGTCTCTCACCTATGATCTGGACAACAGGTAACAAGAGAATCCATGTGGGATTCCTTCCCACCTTGGGCATCCAGACACTTCAAGCACCTATCAAGTGCTTGGTCAGTTCTGTGCTCCCCACCAATTTTATTCAAATATGTGGGAGCTACTCAACTTCCTGTTCTCAGAACCTGTGGAAATCCACCTTTCTATTCCTCTTTTCATTTGTGCGCTTGTGAGTGGAGGTGCACATCTGTAACTGTGCGTGCTGGCCGCGACACTCAGCCGTAAGGAATGCATGACAGCCATGACCATGGGGCTGCGGCACGGCTGTGCTGCGTGAAATGGGGCTGGGAAGGGAGGGCGGGAGAGCTGTGGTACACAGCGAATGTACAGTCATTCCCTCCTTGCCTTCTCTGAAAGGCTTCCAAATCTCATATATTCACAGGCAGACCCCAGCCAAAGCCCGCAGCTGTCATGCATTTTCAACAGATTCCACAGGGCCTAGATGAGGTTTGAAGACATTCCTTTGCTCTTACACATTAGCTAAAAGGAATTACCGTAACATCTGATATTGTGGAAGTGGGAAATTTGCCATCCTGACCTTGCCCAAAGCATTCCGGAACTGGGGGTCCGAGGATTTATTATCTCAGATGGCCTCCAAAGGTCACCAAGGGCCCGTCTAGCAGTGCTGCAGCCCAGCTCAGACAACCAATGTGCTATTCATTTGGAGGGACTGTGCTGGTTTTTTTTTTTTTTTTTTTTTTTTAAATTTATTTTGTTTTTTTTGGTTTTTTTGTGG
>JAWWEU010000125.1:5272688-5295490 GCA_035583155.1 Acropternis orthonyx
TAGTATTAGTATGAAGTTGAATTTTAATAAATACTGTGAACACTTTCATTGCTGCTTCTGGAGAATTTCTTTGACATAAGAAAAGCATGTTCCATTGGAGCCATTCCCAGCTGTCAGTAATGTGCTGAAACACCACAGCCAATCATCAGAGAAGAGGCCAAATAAACAGGATGTTCACAATGTGTATGATTGCATGAGTGTGTAACAAACTTTCTGCACATTTCACAGTCTCCTAATGAGATTGACATGCATTGCTTAATCTGCATCTGTCTGTTTGGGGAAGAAACACATAAACACCATGGAGACCATGTGCAAGAAAGCTCAGTTTCTTGGCTGTGTGGCTGTTGATATGATAGGACAAAATCTGGTACTGAGCTGGAAGAGAGCAGTACTTCAGAGCTATTCATTTAGCTGCTGGGAAGCGCCCTATAGTCAGCCAAGCGCAGTTTGGTGAGTGTTCGTGTAATCAAAGTGGTTATTATAGCAACAGATGACAAAAGTGCCTGAGGATGATGCACAGAGCTATTTTTTTTTTAAGGGAATATCTGAGGCACCATTTGTTTTCTCTTTGTTTTGATTTCAGAATTTATTTTGATTGCGCTCTGCATTTTAAAAAAAATCTCCTCGCAGAGCAAACCAACAAAGGAAAGAATGTTTACAGAAATCTATAATTACATATGGAAAAGCAAAAGCCATTGTGTCTTTAATTTGAAACCGGGACAGTATAATTAGAATAGCAAATATAAAAAGGAAGTCAATGTCCTCACCCTCCAAAGCATGCATTTTTCCAGCAGTCAGTGTTCTCATCCCCAAAACCACGCGTTTTTTTTGAGCAGAGTGAATGTTAATGCACATTAACTACCTAGCTGCCTGATCGTCGAGGTGCAAAACACAGAGACTTTATCCCACAGTTGGACAATGCCAGCTTCTTCCTTTAATCCCTCTTCTCCTTTCTGCTAGGCCTTTTTTCATGGCTCATGGCTTAGAATGTCCTGCATTTTGTTCTTGTGAGATTTTTACAGGGAACATCTGATGACTGTTATTTACCTGAAAAAAACCCCATACCTTAAAAAAGATAGAAATAACACAAAGATGAAATGTGAATCTGATCATCTCCATAACTGGGAAAATGTGTCTGAAAAATCTGTAATCTGCCCTATCACAGTACTCTACATGTTCTTAGCTTTTCACTCTTACAGGGACATTGTGTAAGGTATAGTTATTACAAACACATCAACCACAACTTCATAGAGCCTGCTTTCTCCTATAAGCTCCAGGAGGAAATTAGTGCCTGCATGTCTTTGCAACGAGCTGCTGCAGAAGGTATTTCAAAAGCTGCCGGTGTTGGATGACGATAATAATGAATTTATTTACTAAAATGGTATAGACCACAACAAAAGAATAAAAATATGCAGATTATGTCCTGACTGACTATACCTAGTCAAGCTCTGAAGAACTGGCCAGTTTGTGTTGCATGAAAGTGAGGAGAGGGATCAAGAAATTAAAATGACACTTTGGAAGACTTGGCATTCTAGACATGACTTTCCCTATCAATAACTTTCAATTTATCTTGGCGTTCAGGACATGCAGAATCTTACCGCCATTTCTCTCTGAAAATCTGCATAAACATGAGCAAGTGATAGTGCAAAGCACTAGTAGACTACTTTCAGACTCTGTTTAACATTTCTAGTGTGCAGGAATACTGCTTCCCAAGGATGCTTGTGAGGAAAAACTCCTTCACTAACAAGAAATATGACAGGATATTATACAAATGGAGTGGGGAAGGAGTGAGTTATTGGCAGTTCTAGCCCAAATCTCTGGGAGGACTTAGGAAAAGGTGACTTCTGCACAGATTCTTGGGGTATGACTATTTTGGAAATGGAAGTGCTGGAGCAAAAATTCAGGCGATATGAGTCAACAAACAGTATGAGAAAGAACAGAAAAAATTCCATGATGTATCTCTCAAGATGCCAGAACTGCAAGTAAGCATAAAATCAGAAATAATTCCCAGTTCATGGGGTTGGAAGAGAGTCTAGGAAGAGGTGGGTTGCCAACTCTGAGTATGTTTGAGACAGATCTGACTGGGCTTATTTGAGGAAGGCACTTTGACTCAGTGGCTATCATTTCCCTGCATAATCTATAGCCTTTGTGGCTTTCACATGAATAGAATTTATGGGAATCCTCTGTTGTTGCTGACTTGTTTGCAAAAGGTGGGAAATGGAGGGAGATGGTAATATTCCAGGACAGGTCTTGTCTGACATGACATCTAGAGCTTGGAAAGGGAAGCTGAACAGACTACGTAGCACTTAGCATGAATTCCTGTCTTCTGGGCCTTAAACATGTCCCAGACTTCTTTTTTAAAAACTGCCTTGTTTTTCTACTTCTTAATTCTATAACCTAGCCACATCTTTCATATTTAGTGCTATCCTTGATCCCAAACACTAAGAATATAAAAAAATTTCTGTTCCCATTTGTATCCTGTGCCATTATGTTCAATTCTGTTTGATTTTTCTTTCTGAGTTAAGAATAGAGGCTTGGAGAACAAATCTGTTCAGGTGCCCTGGAAAGGGTAATATTTAGAAACTCTGGCTGAAAATACTCCTAAGCCGTATAATGAAAACTAATGTAGCATGCAGGGTTTTGTTTTCCTAGCTTGATTAAATTGTAAGATGTTAAATGAATGGATGTTGGTACAGGCAGAGATAAATCAGAATAAGTCTACTACAGTGCTCTAAGTTTATATGCAGATTATAAAATTAAACCATTACAATGCTGCCACTCTGATTTGTTTAACTTGACCTGAGACATTTATTAGCCAGGACATTCTAGATCTCTTACAAAGCCACACTCATGAGAATTAAATGTTTCCACTAAGTTAAGCTACTTCAATATTGACATTCTTCCCTAGAACCAAAGAAGACCATGGCTAGGGTTTCCATAGAAAAACAATTCTTTCAGTAGATGTTTTTCTTGTTTTGTTTATTGCCATTACTGCAAACTAAATCAGACCCTATTTGCTCTCTTTAGCTTAGGAAACTCTATTCAGTTGTACTTCCCAAGAGCTTTCTCAGCAATGCCAACGCATTATGGAATCAATGGGGAACAGGAAGAAGACAAGCAGGAAGCTGTAAGTGTCCAATACAAATGTATTTCTATTACTTTGTAATGGTTTGAGCAGATGTGATATGTTTCTTCATCGGTGTGTACAGTTATTAATATTTTAAGACATTTCCTGACCAGAGTTGCTGCTGCTGTAGCCAGTCAGTAACCCTTTGTTTATTTCATGTGTCTTCAAAATGATTAATGATCGTAATAATTGTAACAAACAGCTTGTTTCTCTTTCAAAATGAACTGTATTTTTAAAAGAACCTTTTTAGCATTTCTTTTGGCTGTGTAACTATGTGTATTTGGATAGTTACCCATGATAAGTGTTTGGGAGAGAATGCATTCATTTGCCTTCGTTTGGGACCTAAGTCAAAATGATGAGAGCGTGCAATTTTAAAATTCTAAGTTATTTATCTCCTGTTGCTCAGCTTATTGAAAAGTGGAGCAGAGACAAGCCTCGTGGTTTGGTAGACAGATGAGCAGAGAGGAAATTCTGTAGGGAAAAATAGAAGTTGTCTCTGATTCTCACTGCCAGTCTGGTCCCTCTATACTTGTTCAGCATCTCTTCCTTATAAGCTGAAAAGCTTTGGGAAAGACTGTTATCCATACAGATGGAGAAGGAATAGCTTCCTCAAAATCCATTGCCTGAGAGGATAGCTTAAGCAGGTCTAATCAATTCCCTGCCAGTTCAGGAGCCTCAGGAAATGGTGGTGTATTGATGTCTCCCTGATTTAAGGCCTGTGGTGCAGTGTTTGGCCTCCAGAGAGCTCAGCAGAGGATTCTGCAGTGAAATCCAATGACAGGAAGTCACACTAGGTGATCTAATGGGAGAAAGCATCAACAGATGAACTAATGGTGCTTTCCATGTTTAAGAAGAAGCTGTGAGTTTCCCAGCTGGGTTATAACTGAACACTGTCATAATCATCATCATTACCAGCAATATTGTGTGGGATGTTATGTTCTTTATTTTCATTTAGCTAATGATTCTGTAGAGCATTTCCTTTATTAATCTCTTATCAAGTGCATCTACTAATGTCTTGTAAAGTAAGAGAAATTCAACGGGGACTTAACATAAAAATGGCCCTTTTTTTACTTATAAAATTGCATAAATATACAATTAAGCTCAGTTAATTGTAAACAACATGGGAAATGTGGGTTTTTAAGAGAGCATTAAATATCAGTAGAGGAAGAATCACACAGGTGTCTTCAGAAGCTTGTTTTATCAGAGAAGATCCTTGAGAAACAGGTAATAGAGGTGATTTGTGAATGACTGTCGGACTATGAGACAAGATGGTACGCTAGGAAATGTGGATGGTAACAAAAAATTTGACAAAGAGGAATGGAGTGAAGGGATAGCAACATAGATATTGGAAACCTATGGCAAGGAACTTAAGTTGCAAATGATGCTTAGAAAGGTCTCTGAAAGTGAAGATTGATCTGGTCACACTGGGAAGTGAAAAAGACAAACTCTGGCTCTATTTTGTATATCGAGAGGAAAAAAACTCAGGCAGTAGTGGACTGGACAAGGAATTTAGGAAAGGAGATAGAATAAAAATACCAGGAAAAGGGAGGAAAAGATTTCATGGCCTCTATGACACAGGTAAGGGTGAGGATAAGAAAGGCAAAAACCAATCTCTAGGTTGTTACACATCACCTGTTCTGGAATGTATGCTTGGCCAATGTGTAGATG
This sequence comes from Acropternis orthonyx, assembly GCA_035583155.1. Classification (NCBI taxonomy): domain Eukaryota; kingdom Metazoa; phylum Chordata; class Aves; order Passeriformes; family Rhinocryptidae; genus Acropternis; species Acropternis orthonyx. Next base: position 5,277,484 of record JAWWEU010000125.1, read on the forward strand.
CAGAGTAAAATGTTATCAGTGAAGGAAAGTGGAGGGAATATGAGGAAAGAAGAACTCTGCCATAAGTACAAAGAGAAACAAAAGAAAGTCCATTAACTAGGCAGCTGTCTCTTTATTCCTGGTCTCTTTTGGTTCAGAAATTACGCTGAACACAAATGAGAATTTACTCTCTCATACATAGATATCTGTAGTTTGTGTGTGTGTGTATGAAGACTTGAGCAAGGTCAGTTTTGGAGCAATTTCAGTTAGTAGTGTTTAGGGAAGGCTTCTCTTCAGGAAGACTTTAAATGAAGTGAAATTCAACCTGTTAATGCAGAGACCAGAAGAAAGAATCAAAGATTAAAGAAATGAGCAAATGGTTGGATTTTGAAATGTTTTTGCAATGCCTCTCAGAAGGTCATATGGTGTATTCTTGCAATTTGAAGATGTTTTGCTAGTAGGAATTTTTATCTTTTAGTTGTCTCCGGTACCTAATTATTTACTCATTTGCTTCATAAAATGAGTTGAGAGTCTCAGACAAACCCTATTATTTAAAATGCAAATGATCTTCTGTTTTTATTTTATTTAGGGAGTTAACAAACTCCACGAATAGAAGGGCCAGACAAACCACTGTAAAATTTCTATTCCATTCCTTTGGAAAATCCTCCCCTTTACCCTCTCTCTCCAAACCACAACCACACATATATCTGCTATTTTGAGGAATGCCAACATTGTTCTCGGTTGTATTTTCCTTGCAATCTTAGTGGTTATAAATTGAATTCTTCATCCTCTGCTCTGGTTCATATTTTTTAACCTAAATCAAACTCATATGTCAATCTCCAGTTGACTAATGCATGCCATAGAAACTTAAGCAGAAAGATTGTCAACCATATACTGAGGATGACATAATACTTGATAAAGTACCAAATATTTACCAAGCTAAAATCAGTGAAGATGACTATCAGTGACAGCAACAGAATTGAGAAAGGCAGTAAACCATCAGCTAACTTGGCTCATTTTGACAAGAAAATAACTTTTTCAATCTAAAAATAATAGTTCTTTAGTGCTGCAAATATACAAAGTATGTTATTTGTTGACGGTATGTTGTTGGTTAATGACAAACAGGTCTAAAACTGCCAGTAACCATAAGCTGCTATAGCTCCACTGAAATTCTTATAGCTCCTCTGATTTTCATCAATTAAACATCTGTTCCCAAGTCTAACAATGAGCAGTACTGCTGGTGTGAGCCAACTGGTTTTTTTAAATCCACATGGATCTGCGGGGTCTACTTTTACGTGACCCTGACTGTTGGGACATCCACTACTTTAGCATTCCAAAAATAAGCAGAACCCTTCCCAGTGAATATGAAATGCATCTGCTGAACTCTTTCCTTACTCATCTACTTGATCCCGTTGCTCCCTCTTTCCTGTGTCCCTACGGGCTCCTCACCTGGTGCTGCCTCAGGTGTAAACAGCTTTCACAGCCTCACGTGTAAGAACAGCTTGCCCTCTTTAGCTGTCCTCCCACAGCAACTTTCCTGTTCCCAGTCCTCCCCATCTGCTCCCCCAATATTCCCAAATCCATCTGCTTCTCATATTATCAACATCTCTCCTTCTTTAATGCTGTCTCTGCTGAACAGAGCAGCCTGCCCGAGTCAGTTTGTAAGACTCTTGCCTCATATGTTACACTCAAGCCTTTTGAGGGTTCTGTTTCGTTTGTGACTTACGCTTTAAAATAACCCTTCTTTTTGTATTTCCGTTTTGTCCAACTCCTCTGAAATAGATAGGCCCATAAGGCAGGAATGCTGCCTTCCTGAAGGCCTAGAAAACATCTGTCACCTTACAACGAAACACAGAAAATCTTTGTGGTGGTAAGAAGAAAAGGCTGGAATTACTCTCATAAACACACTGCGAGATGGAACTGCAGTTATCTTAATTTTTTTTAAATTGAAACCTTCCATCTTCTGTTCTTATTTTTCACTGAAGTCACAGTCTTATATGAAGTCTGTCACCTTCACTTGTGGAGGTGGTGTTTGGATATTCCTGTAGTACTCACCTGTTCCCGCAGGTCCCTTGGAAAGTGGTGTAACCTGTGGTGAGAACTAGCACAGCCATTTGGCCAACTAAGAAATTCCATATACAGAAGAGAACACAAGAACTCCCTTGTGAAAGAAAAGAGGCCTAATCAGAGAAAATGAACCCTATTTACAACCCTTTTTCTATTCTTTTTTTTTTTTTTTTTTTAATAACTGATATTTGGCTTTCATGGGTCTGGTGCCTGCCCAGTGAGAGTTAAGAGAAAGTTGAATCTAAGCATTCCATAGCTCCAGCTTTTGGACCTTGAAATCCAGTTCTTTGCTAAATTTAAAATTGTTTAATGTTTATATTTTCTCTTCAAGAAGGTATTTACACACCATGATCCTTCTCCAGGATTCTCACTTAAAATGAACAAAATGAGATCTTCAAACGTATCTTGTCTCAACATAAGCATTTACTCAAGCCCTCATTTTTATTATTTCTTTCACCTTAGACAATTCAGTTTTCCAGTCTTCTTTTTAGAAAGCTAACATCAAAACTCTGAAACATTCCTTTGAGGTTTAATCAGCTTTAGAGATTAAAATACACTTCTCAATACTCCTCTGTATATCTTTGGTTTCTTAATTTACACTTGCCAAAGATCAAGCTTCGTTTCAATTACCTGCACATTTTGATGCCTAAATCCCTTCCTGTTGCTGCTTTTTAAGGCACAGTCTTTCACTGTGTAATTCTATAGGGACCTGTATATGTATCTCTGTACAAGCCCTGCAATGCAAGTCAGTGGGGATTAATATTTATACATCACTCATGAATATCCTGCATTGCATTGAACCCAATACCAATTTGTCAGGGCCCTGCTAGTGAACTTCCACTGGGTGATTATTCCTCATTTTAAGCTAGAAATTAATCCATTCATATGTGTCTCACTGGTACTGGACAATGCTAAACAAATCAGAAGACTTACGGAGGTCTGAGATGCTTCTGAGGTCTGCTGTTGCTTCCACTAGTGAAATGCGTAATCTTAAAAGATTGAATGGGATAGGATATGTTTGACAAGACCTACTTGCCATAAAAACATGCTGACTTGTAGTAATTATCATCCTACTTCCGAGTTCCTTATCAACTCAATCCCTTTTTGGTGTTCCTTTGTTTTACCTAAAATAGATGTCACTAACCAGCCTGCAATTACCTGGGTCGTCCAGCTTGCCCTTTGTGGGTAATGGCAAATTATTAGCATTTTTAAAAATCTTCTTGAATTTCCTCATTATTAAAAGATTTATTAAAATTTGGCTTCTTCAGGCCAGATATATATTCAGCCAGTCTTCCAGGAATCTCAGCCTGTTACCTTGGCCAGTTGTTTTTAAAGTGTTTGTAACTAGCTGGTACCACATAGTGTCTTCCATGACCATGAGCTTCATCCAGTATGGATTTTTATGGATCACAGTCTGCTATTTTTCTAGGAGTTATGTATTGTAATCTTCCTCCTCCTTTGTTGTCTTAATTTTGGCCCAGCTGGTTGTTTAATGAAGTTGTTGTCTTTCTTCAGATGTGCTTTTTTTTTTTCCTGCCTTTTCCCAAAATGATAAATGTCTTCCTAAATAGATGCTTCATTTATTTTTACTTTGTAATTTTTCTTCCCAATAATTTTAGCTTAGTTTTTTTTTTTTCCTTTAGGGAGTTGGTTAGAAGAAATAGAATATATTTATCTGAAAAACCAAGTGTGTTCTTCTTACCACTTTTTTTTCACCAACTTCAAACTTGTTCAGACTATTGGAGTAATAATTGTTGTTGAGAAGAAAATAGGTCTATTTTTAAACAGTTTAAGTCAGTGTTAATCCGGGGCTGGTGAAGTGGGGATAATGGTTTAAGTGTGCAGTAAGAGGATAAAGAAATTTTCATAACAGTCTTAAAATGGTAATATTGTAACATTTTCCATGACTTCCAAGAGACAGAAAACATTGTTTTCAAGCGTGTTTTGCACAGTGGCCCACACTTCCTATCTGGGTTATTTTAGTGGCGTTGTTTTCAGAGATGAATGCCTGTCATGGCACTGAGTGAGTTTTTATAATCATAACTCTTGTTTGTAGTGCTACTGCGCATCTGTATGTGGGTGACAGTAAATCCTTATGTCTTCACCTGCCTTCAATATTAATATGAGATACAAACAAATCATTGTTTGTGATAAAAATAAATAACCCATTAGACAGCTTCCAGAGGATGTGCAGCTCTTTTAGGTTACTGGCTTTGGTTAATGAAATAAAATTGACAACGAAAAGCCCAGGGAAGATTTATTGTTACATAAATCTTAGGTATATTTTGTACATCCTTGGAAAAACAGATCTTTAGACATTAGCTTTAAATAGATTTACAGGAGTCAAAGGTCATAGTTCCTGAAAACAGAGGAAACTATGCATAGAGATTGTGTTTATTTTCAGTCTCTTAAAAAAATCAAATGAAACCATTCAGTGTATAAAGCAGAAGCACTTTGTTATGAATAGCAGAACCAAGGACTGCGGATATTTTCATCTCCCTGGTTACCATGTGTAACAAAAACAGATATATAAAAACTTGTGGCTCTTTTTGTTCATCATTGCTTGCTGTAGCAGATTTTATATCTATCTATCTATAGATATGTATAGATATATTGCAGTTTGTTTAAATAAATACAGTAATTCTCTAGGAAAATCTGCCCACGGAGCATGGACCAGGAAACCCCACAGGAGTTTGGAAGAGGAGGCAAAATGCAGTGGCCTCTGAGGAGGGAATAGATCTGTACCACCTTCCTGAATGAGTGGCAGCTTTAATTACATGGTTTTACCGCAGGATAGGTGAAGATATATTTACAGGATAGATGAAGACTCAGCACTGAGACATTTTTCCACAGATTGAATGCCAACGATTTAATTTGAAGTAACCATTTTAAAATTACAAACAGTTTTAAATGAAGATTATTTTCCTAAATTGTTGAATACAAAATATCATCATTATTTGAAGCTGAAGCAGAGAATGATTCCGATCCCTTTTCTGACTAGACTGGGCAATAGCCCTTGGCTTCTGTGGACAGGGTGCACAGCAGAGTGGGGTCATCATTACTTGCCTGGTGATTTCAGCATTTTTCCGTACAGCACTATCCAGGATCATATTTATCCTTTCCATCCCCTTTAGTTTAAATCTCAATGTCTACACCAAGTACTGGGCTTTTCTAGCTTTGTTTCTTGATTTAACTAGTTCATGGTCCTGCACTTAGCATGGAGAAAAATTTTAGTGATCTGCCCTTCATGGTGAATGATAAAGCTTTTCATAGTGCTTCTGAATCAAACTGAGCATTCCCTTCTGTTTCCTGCTACACAACAGTGGCTGGTCATGCCACTAATCAGCCATAGGACTGTTTGTGGACTTCCATCTCGGTTTCCCAGAAATCTTTGAACAGTTCAACTCTTTTTGACTAAGTGATTGAGAAATGGAGTCGTATGGCCTATATTTTGATACCAATTATTGTATCGGTGAGCCATCGGCTTGTAAGGTCATGGATTCCCCTCACCGAACAGTTGCTTTTGGGAGCATATTGGTGCATAACCTGAGGTAATAATGTATTTATTTATTTGTGGTGCTCTTCTCAGAGTAAGGGCTTGGTGCTTATTTACACCGTAAAGCTAAATCATACCAAATCAACACCAGCTCTGTTCTGAATGCATTTGTGAGGGGAAGTATCCAGGTCCTTTAAACGCACTGAGTATAATGGACATAAAGGAGGCTGGAATACCTGGAGATTGTAACAGGCAGAGGGGAAAACACAAATGGAAGGAATACAGGTAGAAAGAGAAGGATGAATGATCAGAGAGTTCATAATTTATGTTCCAGTAATGACAGAAATACACAAATCTTTCTGGGTTTAGACCAGGGGTCACAGAAAGCTCAGTGGTTCACGGGCAGTTCTGGAAAACCAGCTTTCTGAAAGGCTCATGCTAGGCAGTTCTGCTGCTTAGGCACTAGGAATCGTGGAGCAACTTCCCTTCGTGGACACGGATATAATGCACGGACCTCTGACTGAATAGATTGCACTTACTACAGCTTCAGGGGCAGAGTTCACAGGGTCTTTGTGCGCCCTAGTTTCAGTCACCCAAGTCAGATGCTGATTTAGAAACTTCATTTCCCAAGCTTCCTGGGTATCCAACAGAAAGACAGGGGCTGACATCAGAAGCAAAATGTCCTGTGTTTTCCTGCACTCATATCTTTCAATCATTTTTCTGGTTTGCCAGTGTCTGCTTTCAGCTCCAGCTAGGAGAGTTTTAAGTGTATTTGTACAGCATGTCAAACATAAAATGTGCAGTTGATCTTTAGGACCAAAATCCTTCAGTGCAATTAGGCTTTTGAAACAATGTTCAGAAGAATCTTGTCCTGAATTTTCCTTTCTTTTTACTCTCTCTGTCATGCTTTCTGAAGTAATTTAAGAGATCTCTGCCCCAAAAGCTGGCTGTAGGGTCCTTTTGCACAGTGGGACAATTTCATGTTCTTATCTGTCTGAGTCACCTGAGCTTTTATTGCTTGGCAAAGTTCATTTCTGGATCAGTGTCCAGCCAGCACTGCTGTCACATAAGCAGGAGGTCTCACAGCAGCTAGAAATGCTGGCATTTGTGTTATAATATGGTGAAGAAAAACCTTTGCTTTTGTAACACACCCACCACTTCCTAGCTCTCACCAGTTCCTAGGAATGAGGTATCTTAGCACTCAAGTGAGGACAGGAGTCAGACACTGGGCATTGTGGGGAGAGTTTAAAGCACTGTACAAAGCCAGATTTAGCTGCTCTCCATCAGTCTAAGCTGACCCTATAGGTATACCCAGGGCACATTCATAAAGAACAAAAGGTCAAAGAGTCAAAGACTCAGAATAATCAGCCAGCTAAATGAATTGGAAAAAAATACTGGTTCCTTTTTCCCCCTTCACCTGGGGATTGGATATTTGCCACCAAGTTTCAGACATAATTAAAGCAGGAGCCTTGTTCACAGCAGGTACAGCGAAATACTTTCTTTCATCACTACCACACCACAATAATACTACTTTTCTTGCATCAGAATGATTGTTTTGTTCAAATACTTCTCTGGGGCATAGCTCTTCCTACACTTTGTGGAGAAAGCCATGATTCCAGTACAGGTTACCTTTTTCTTCATTCCTTCCAGGCTATACTTTTTCAGAGGGTAGTGGAGAACCAACCAGATCAACAAGTAAGCTCTGGAAAGCCATGGTTCCACAGATAGAGCTATTGGCAAAGTAAATGGGAATGATGTCAAGGACTGAGTTAATCAGGCTACAGTTTTCCTTTTGGAAGACAGTAAAAAGTCTATGTGGTAGGGATGATATTTGCACTGGTGTGTCCAAACATGTCCTGTACCATTAGAACAATGAAAATGAGAATAGTTGCTCCTCTGAAAACAGATGCAGTCAGCCCCTGTATATACTGTAGCCATGGGATGTCACAATTCCACTCGAATGCCTCTTGCAGGAGACCTCCAAATATGATCAAGATATGAAATAAGTAAAATGCACCGATGAATATCATAAGTCACTCTAAAGGATTTTTTTTCTCTAGTGCAGTTTATCTGTTGTGTTATGTGGGAGAGATGTGCCATCCTGAAAAGGTCTTGAGGATTTTCTGCAAAGGTTTCAGAAAACTGTGCTTTCTCTTTATGATTGTGGTTCAGGCAGGAAAACCAGTCTGTGTGGATGGTGATGAGAAGTTTACATTTGTACTTCTATTTTATGCACAGATCTTGGGTCCATTTTTTTTAAAAAAAGCTACCTTACAATGTTGCTCTTTCATGAATACTTCTGCTAAATTTTGAGGAATCCATTCTGAACTGGTTCAGCTGAGTAGAGTGGACTAAAGTGTATTTTACTGTTTATAAATCCAGCTGGTTTCCAAATGTTCTGAGGTCTAGTCTAGCTTTCTAATACAATTATGAAAAAAAAAGGTCAGGCTAAATGTCAGGTGTTGACAAAGTACTGATTGTTTCCACTTTGCAGGCTTCATAAATGTCAAAAGAAAAGAACTCTGCTGTCTTGCCTTATTAGAAAAGAATTTAATGAATGTAATGCATCTGAAGAGTATTAGGGTGGCAGCACAGCAAACAGTCTCACTCTCCTTCCATATCAGGTAGCTCATGGAAGAATGGATGGATATGCAGGTTTCTCCATTTTGACTTTATGCCAAATACTCAACATCACTCGGTGAAGTTGGGTACGTAACTCAAAATCTCTTTCATTCTCATTTTCCTTTTCAAATTTTAGCCTTTTTGTAGAATTTACTCACTACTCTCTGCTATTTCAGTTTTTTCTCATTGTGTGTTTTCCCCTTAATTTGCTAGAACAAGCATTCCTTGAAAGATCATTTCCAGAACTCCTTTCCAGTTTGGTTAGTCACCACTGACCTGCACTCAACTTTTCCTGTTTCTACTAGTTAATATCTATAGCAACAAGATACCCCTTCACGCTAGGAATATCCTGCAATATTCTTGATCATCCTTGTCACTCATTAGGTTGTATCCACCAAGATCCTTGGCACTTGATTCCAAACTCTTGATTGTCTGATGGTCCTAACAGGTAGTAAAAATGATTTTGAAGCAAGTGAAATACAGTGCAGGTAACTGTTCTGGAGAATTGTAATATGTGGTCCCAACATGTCACTTTTTATTTAACTGAATTGGAGCATTATTTAAACATTCAGAGTCCAAGAGAGGGATAAGAGAGCATTTATTTAGAGCTGTGGTCCAGAACCCTGGGTGAGCCACAGAAAGCTACAACAGCATCATTGCAACCAAATATTGTCTTGTGAGTGTCCAGGAAACTCCAGTGGTTGAAAGGACAATAAACCAAGAAAGCATCCAGAGAGTTGGAGTGACATATTTTGGGCTCCATTCACATCCTGAATGGAGTTCCATGAGACTTACTATGCCTATTATAAAATTAATATAATATACAGGATTAGGTGAGGACCTTTTTCTAGGTGAGAAGGTACTAAGTAATGGCTCTGACCTCTGACTGTCATGCTCTTTCCTATCCTGCTTGAAGAGGCTTGGAAATTAAAATTAATGACGAGAATTATTTTGTGAACATTTGTGAAATTCTAGTTTCCACACATCGTATCATCACACACAAAATGGATTTGTCCCATCCAGGTCAGCAGAGACTTTCAGGTAGCAGTATTTTAAAATAAACATAAAATAATCAAATATTTATAAAAACCCCAGTATTTATGCACATAAGGCTTATCTTGAAAATTATAAAAGACAATTTTAAAAAGTTTATTAAAGGCCAAAATAGTATTGGCACAAAACAGAATAGTTGTGCCATTATGAATTTAGAATACCTCATTTGCCCTCTGATGTATCCTGCTCAAATTTGCCAGCTTAAATGTTGGGCAGAGGGAGCGCAGACAAAATGGTTTCTTCTCATGCAGAAAGCAGTCTCTGCGTTTTAAATACACGTGTTAAAGGTAGTACCATGGATTGCTCTTTCTGCATCCGTAATTGCGTGGCAATCCTTTGTGTGACAGCGTTGTCCCTGAGCAGTATGGCACAACAAGGAAGGGATAACACAGAGTGCTCTCAGACTGGGAAACTGCTGCCTAGAACAGAGCAATTTTTTTCAATGCCTCTTGGGAGACTACAAAAGGCATTCATTTGAAGAGTAGAGCAGGGCAATTACCACTACATTTATGTTAGAGGTTAACATTAGTGTTATTTCCTCTATTGCCTGGTTTTACAGAATGTTATGCCCCACTGCTTTTATTAGATTCAAACAATGGATGAAATAAGTGTTATTAACCTCTAACACTTGAAAAAATTAGTCTTAAGGAAAACAGAGACAAAGCCAGGCAGTTCTTTTCCCCTGCTTGTTGTTGAGGCGCCATAAAACTTTGCAAATTTAATAGGTATTTCATAATGCATCCATGAAATAAAAATGATGGGAAGCAAAATAAGAAAACAAAAGTGAGTAAAATGCTTGCAGCTTTTCTTAAATCACTGAAAATTTACATAAAATAGAACAATAGTAGGTTTTTACTGAGTATGAGGTCACTTGAGTTAAAGAAACATTGATGTGAGCCTAGACATAAAATACTCAGCTACTAGGTTTCCTTGACATACTATTTGACAGTTGAAAACATTTTAGGTTCTTCATTTTCTGGTTGCACACAGGCCCTCAAACAATGTTAGCTTAAACAATTCCAAGACTCATGTTCTTAGGGGATAGTTAGGGAATGGCTACAGTGTCACCAGAAGTCCGGGCTGAAGAGGTTCCCACGCAGTTCAAATTTAGCAGGAGTGCAAATCCTGTCATCCTTAGACAGAGGAATTCCCAGGGGATGAAGAAGTATGGCTGCATGTAGTGGGATTGCTGAGGTCACTTCCTAGGCTGCCCACAAACCTCACATATTTCTGGCCACGTATGCACAGCGCTCTCTTCCTGATCCTCACCTGAAGAGTTTAAAGAATGGTGTGTCTTACCACACTGTACCAAAGTTAATTTGATGAATGATGGAAATTAGGCAAGTAGGAGAATGACATACAGGAGTTGTAAGAGTGCCTCTAACCATGGGTTCTTTTGAGCCCAGTTGTCTTGTGATTTAAAGTACCATATGAAGTTATGACTAGAACAGCAGATTGGCAAATTTTCCTGAATTTAAACATATTTTAAGGTCTTCAAATTGAAGACTTTAACTGAAGCTAAATCTAAATAAAAGACTTGCTTGGGTTTTTTTAAAAAATGATTTTATTTCTGTTTTGTATTTGTTCGTTTGGCAGCACAACATTTGCTAACCTTAAAAAGACTTAAGTGCCCTCCTGTCTTCCTCCCAGTCAGGGCTGTTGATTTGGACATAGTTTGACTTTATACTTCTAGTTACTTTCCACTTTATTCCATCTGGGTTAAATGTATGCCTAAGTGCTCTTTGAAATACACCTTGTTTTATCAATATAATTTATTTCTTAACACAATCTCTTTTTGTACAATGACTTGAGGAACAGTGGGGAGGAACGAAAAAGTTTTCAAGAGGGGTAAAAAGAAAGTGTTGTTTAACGGGAACAAGCATTGTCAGGAAGAAGTAGAAATAAGTGAATTTTAGCTTACTAAACATGCATACATGCACACCACCAACTAACTTCTAATTGCTGGTGTTTTTTTCCTAAAAGCTGATATAATCTGCCTTACAGAGATATCCCGGTACTCAAAAATTTTGGAAATGGAACTGATGATCTTATTGGTCTTTCCTATCTGTAGTTACTACAAGATTATATTTTTTTCCGTGTTGAAACTTTTAAAAAAAGTGTAACTAATTGCTGGTGATAATGGTAGATGTCACTGCTTGAAACTAAAGATCTACTTTAAAACCATGTGGAAAAAAAACAAGAAAAAGAAAAGAATGCTTTTAAAGGTGACATTAAAGGCTTCTGGAAGACTCTTGGAGTATAATTTCTGTAGGTAGAGAGCATGCCCTTGAAACATGACTTCTGTAAGCATATATTATTGCCCTTCTTTAATAGTGCTGAAGCTCAGAAAGTAAATACTGCCGTTTTCTAAACATCTAAAATATCCAGTGACCCAGCTAATTTACTTTCAGAATATCCAGGTTTTTACTCACTTGGTTAACTATCTCTTCAATGGCTTAATTGAGTATTTTAAGCCAATAAATTACCCTTCAACATTTCTGTCTGGACGCTCAGTCAGTATCCAAAACAAGCTTGTCATTAATGAACACTTTCTCAAACAAAAGAAAGGAAGGCAGCAGATCTGAATTGTGGACATTGTTTGGTTCCCCTATTCTAAACACATTAGTACACTGTATTTCCCCCCTTATATAGGCTTTTGTATGGTGAGCATGTGACTGTTTAAATGTCCCAGCAGGACATCCAGAGACTCCAAAAAGGAAAAAAAGGGGGGGAAAAAAAGGGGGGGAAAGAAAAAAGAAAAAGAAAATTGTTTGGAACAATTTGCATTAGTTCAAGGGCAATGTTAAGCATTTTACAGCTGGTTTATTGCTATTCTTGTGCTGTTTAAACTGTCTTTCATGTCAAAAGTCCTTTCCTGCTTACAAATCATCAGGAAGAATTGTGGCCACCACGCTGTTCTCCTAAGCTCCTCCAGGGGTTCTGGCCCTTTGATCACAGATATCGTTTGCAATCGAGTTAAAAATAGGGAGCTGCTGAGATAAGCTGAGGCTCTGACAGGAGACCAGCTTTCCTTTTTCTTCTGGACTTTGTTCGCTCCCCCTGCGCTATGGGAACACGTAATCTTGGCACAGAAGGAGCGCTGTTATGGCTTTGGGAGACGCGTTTGAAGGAGTCGGGGAGGTCATTAAGGAGCTCGGCCCAGCTTTAGGAGGTGCCCGGCTTCAAAGCCGACTTGTAAACTGGAGCCTCGGTACATAAAATTAACAAACGTGAGCCTGCATCTGTCTTTGGGGCAGATCCCGCTCGATGCCAAGGTTTTGGCACTTCTCAGCTCTCTCTGGTGAGGAGAAAATGCTATTTAACACTGAATTTTGCTTCCTCAGTAGTTCCATTAAAGTTGTCAAGGAACCCTGTGCTTATTCAAGCTGATCGACAGTTCTGGTTGACATTGGTGGGCATTAGATCAAGTTTAAAATAAGTGGCTCTGTCTTGGGGAAAAACCTCTGGAATGGTTCATGTGCTTTTCTGCCGTAGGTGGAGTGAGGAAAACTTTTCTTAAGCAGTCTGTATGTGCAACCTGAAGAAAAAAGGACTGCACTGCAAGTGAGGTTCATACTCTCTCCCTAAAGTGAATAAATTTTACTTTTCTGTCACCGTCTTTCCTCCTTTTGGAAACACACAGGATTTGGATAAAAGAGGTCTTTAGTTTAAACTGATTCAGTTTTGTCCTTGAAAAAGGTCCAAATAATGTAAGGCATAGTCCACACAAGGACTTCACATCTCACATGCTACCTTTATTAATATAATTAATTTCTTTGACTATTTTGCGTAGGAGCCTAGGTCATGAACCAGAGGCCTGTTGGGCCAGATGCAAAACCAGAAAAAGGAATAATGGAAAATTTCTGCAGGCTTGCTGTAACCAGCAGCTGAAATACAGTGAGAGGCAGAGCAGCTGTCACAGCACATCAGCAATCTTTGTTTTTAGCAGCCCTCATAGCGAAAGAGGTGTTCCAGGGGGGATTTAAGTGTGGATGCAGGAGTAGCTTTACAACAATTTTTTTTGCAGACATGCAGCTTGTATTTCATTTCCTAAAGAAGATGGAGACAGAAGATGTATAGAAAAGCAGTGTTGTTATAGTTATGACGTTTAAAGGATATTGGGGAGGAAAGATTAGAAGGGAGAAGCAGTTTTTATTAGTTGGATAAATTTATTTGGGGGGCGGGGGGGGAAGGGGGTGTGAAACCTCACAAGATCTTAAGGGCTTTTGTGCCTGAAAGGTTTGTTTTGTTTTGTTTTGTTTTCCAAAATAGCAATTGGTGTAATAGATGATGTTACTCTTCCCATAAACTGTTTCTTGTTTATAGAGACAACCAGCGTGGCCTATCAAATCAGCTACAGATATGATTGGGCTGAATTTTGGGTTCACTTATGCACTGATTAGTAATGTTGTCTGATTAGAAGTAATCACTGCATATTTGTGGTCTCCAAAATAAATGAGGATGGTGGTTGTTAGATCCATGATTTTTGCTGTACACAGTGCCATAGCAGCTGTGATCTGACATAATTAAGTAATTTCATAAGAACATGATATTTTATAAATCCAGGAAATGGTGAAGTTGGAGGGAAAAGTAAATCAGGCTTGAATTTTATGTGCAGTTGTTCAGCTGTTACAGAGCTGCCTCAGTGCATGTAAGATTAACAGGTCAGAACTTTTACTGCTGAGTTTTGCTTTTGGGAGTATTTTAGTCATACAAATATTACTGGTAGGAAAGAAAATCACTGGAAGCTTTGTGGGGAAAAGTTGGGTTTTGTGGGTTTTTTTCCCCCCTTTTAAAAAAAATTTGCAAAAAATATCAGTGATAATACGTCAATAGTCACTGTGAAGGAGAGTTGTTGAGCTCCGCCTCGTTTTGTGCTCTGTTGCCCCACAGACTGTTGAATGCACATAAACTCTTTACAAAGCCCATTTTCTCAATCACTCTTTGTCTTTCTAATTGGCTGACTGCTATTGACCCCCAAGAACACCACAAGCCTGTGATCTCCTAAGCTGATGTATACTGAAAACAAACTCAAGTCCATGGGAATAGCTGCTAAAAATTGCCAGGAGTGAGAAATTCCATATTTCCAAACAAAATTTCCCACTGAAGTGAACAGAACAGGCTCTGACATATGTGCAAAAGTCCCATATGAAACTCAGGTGGGAAATTAGTCTGAGAGTCCTAAGAACAGAACTGAGGCAACCACCATCCCAAAGGTGACACAGAAACATGTCAAACATATAAATAATATACAAAGAACAGAATTTATTATTCTTTAATATAAAAAATATACAGTAAGTGCTCATAACAAGCCCCCATAATTCTATGTTGTTGACAGTGTCAGAGGGCTCATTAGCCTGAGATCATATGGCTGATGCTAATTATACAGCTCATTTGCTAATTAGATGTGAGTCCTTCTGGAACGTCTAAAAATGGGGCTGTTGCAATTTGTATTAGGAGGCCACTTAATGATGTTACAGTCGTGGTTGCTTGTTGTTGAGACAAATGTAAGAAAAATTGCTGCGCTCTGGAGGCAAAATTTTTGAATGTATTATCCTTGTCTCTGTACTTCCCTTCCGCTTTCCAACAGGGGCGAAAGTCTGCTCATTAGTCAGGAAGATTAGGATAGTCTTAGAAAAGGAGCTTTTGTGTGCATGTGTCTTTGAAAGAGATCCTTGAATTTAAGAAATTTGTGCTTCTAAATGAAATTCTGTGTCTGTGGAAGGCAGTTTCCGTCTCTGTCCTGTAATCACTTGTTTGTAGGCATGTCCTGCCACATAGATAGGCTTTTGAAATAGGAAAAGTGACATGATTAAAGATGCTGGGGAGGTGTCTCTGAGAGGAGGTGTAGGCTCTACACTCCAGCCTCAGCTTTTAGCACAACTGTGAGAAAAGAAATAAAAGATATTTTACTATTTGATAAAGCCAGATCTCTTCCTCTTACACTTAAAAAAGTATTTCTTGAAGTTGGCCTTGTTTATAATTTAGTGTTTAGAACCAGCATCTCCAGTGGATGGCTTAACCCTAATGTGACTGAAACCAGCAATTCCTAATGTATTTCCTTTCATGTCTGTGTTTGTCTCCTTGTTCGCTGTTTTTTCTTACTCAGTTCGTAGTAGATTGAAAAGTTATATGTAGTGACATCTGTGGCAGAAATGACATTATCTCTTTGTATAAGGGATAGAATAAAAACAATGTCCAGAACTGTTTTAAATTTCTTCCTGATGATCTGTGCCTCAGGGAGGGAAGATAGGGGAGGGATAGGAAAAAACCTTTGAAGAGAATGGAAAATCCATTTGCACAGATGTCTGGAAAATCAGTTTCCTCCCAAGCTGTTGTAAGACTTTTGAAGAAATCATTATATTACCTTTTAATCCCCTAGTGCCAGCAGTTGCCTGTGTGACCAGACATTGCCAGCAATGGTCTGTGTGTCTGACAGTCTTCCCTCGGTGTCCACATGTTAATTAGATTTGTTCCTGTGGAGAAGCGCATTCATGTGTACACAGGCATATGCATTTCTTGCTTTTCAAAATCTGACAGACATTATGAATTGCAGGTATTAATAGAACCTGTCACACAGTATGGAACATGATTTACTTCCTTTCTGGCATCAAGTATATCCTGTTCCTATGGTGAGGAAGTACTACTGCAAGATTATTGGCATCTGCATTTCTTGCAATAGTCCATTCACCAAGAAACTGGGATGCTCAGCCTTCCTTTCTTCTTGCTGCAGTATGGTGGAAACTCGAGATTTTTCCAGAATACTCCTGTGTTTTGCATGCATGTTTACATGTTGAACTGCTGTCAAATAAAGAATGGATTTGATGTTTCGTGCTCTGAGTACTACTATCAGTTATCTACAACCAAATCTGCGTCCCTTATGTAGTCAAGTAACTGTACAGAAGTGGAGATGTTACCTAAGAAACATTAAAAAAAATGTTTCATGTTGGGTAAATGATTATTAAACCAGTATAGTTACTAATGCAAGAGTGATACTATGTAATTAATCTGATATCCTGTGTAGACAATACTGTATTCATAGTCTTAATGCTGAATACAAAAATCCTCGCAGCCCTTTCAGTAACGAAGCTTTGCTTTAATTGCTAACAAAATCTGCAAAAGTTCTTGTTGAGGATGTGCCTTCATATAAAATGTTTTATTGGGCACCCTTGGGTAGGAAGTGGTGAGCCAGACTGATTGCTTAAGCCTCAGCCACTGAAATCATAATTGTGGGTGTTGGTGACCCTGGGATTATGATAAGACAAAGAAAGTCCCTTTGTTTTTAAGGTTAAGTTGGTGTTAAGATTTGTCGGAGGAGATTATTTTCCTGTGACAAAAATGACATCCTCCCCTCCCTCCCCCTTTTTAAAAAAAAATGTATAAGAATGATGCAGATTCTGTCTGAGCTTTGTTTACCCTGCCACAGACAAAGCTGATGCGCGTGAAGTCAACCAAGCAACCTCTCAAAGCCACTTAAATGTGCATTATCTCAAAGACGAGAGCAGACATGGAGTAATTGGTTTTCTCCTGGTAGTAAGTAGAGCTGTGTTAAATGTGGGCCTGAGGGGAACCCCTGTTTTGGGTTGTAGTTTGTTATTAGGTGAGGAAATTACTGGACACCTCCAGCTGCCATTAATCAGCCGTGGAGCCCGACTGGAGCCAAGCGAGAGGCCTGTGGGTGGATGCCGCTGAATGGCAGGGAAATACAACGAGACAGAGACAAATGTTTTCCAGCTTAGCAGCACTAAACTCTGCCCTTTCACAGTCCTTAACATGCATGTTCAAATTGATTTAGTCTGTTTACCCCCTCAGCCTAACCATCCATTTCCATTGAAGACTGACAGGTTTATGTGTCGCTACCATGTTATTATGTGTTGCTGTGCTGCCAGTAGCGATAGTGTTTCAGAAGGGCTCGCTTCCAGACATAAAGGGAGAAGGGGGGTGGGCAGCCCCAGTCACTTAATTCCTTTTTACAGGGTGCAAAACATGTTGAGCATGACACCAGCTCTCTCCCCTTCTCTCATTCTTTTTTTCCTTCCTTTCTTCACCCCTCTACCCCCCCATCTGTTAATGACATATTCCTTTATTTATTGATTTGAGTCAACCCAAGCCATGGAAAATCCTCAAATGAACTTGTATGCTTGAGAAAGGCATCTGTCAGGTGATGTAAGTGTCTGGCTTATTCCTCTTTCCTGTTTGGTGTACAAACATGCCATTCCTTCAGGGCTCTGGTATGTTGACTGGGAGCCTTCCAGAGGTGGGTGCTGCTCAGGCAGCGAAGAGCACAGGTAGGAAATCCAGGAGCTCCAGCTGACTCCTGGACATGCTTTAGGTCCATCACCACTGCTCTGCTGGAAGGTCAATGTTCTGAGGTTTCAAGAAAAGCTGGAACCCTTTATTGTACACATTCCCAAAATGGGCATGCAGGGAAACAGAGAGGAGGAGGGTTTTTTTCTGCTTTTCAGTTTTTTTCAGACAGAAAATATCAACTCATTATCTAAAAGCCTAATTTGACGGTTAGATTCTGCTAACACTTCTTGTTCTACAGTTTGAGGATCCAGTGAGCAATGATATGGGTATAAAGATAGAGTCAGAATGTGGCCTTTTCTGTATTTTGCCAGTCGTTTTATATTGAAATAAATAAAATGATAATAAAAAAAATGCTTCCTGTTTGAATTGAAGGCAGGACACAATTAAACCCCCAAGAGAAAGTAGTGGTAGGCAATGGATTTTGAGCATCTCAAAGATTACAAGGGCATGTAGTGACAGGACAAGGGAGAATGGCTTCAG